>JACEIK010001448.1:147698-162947 GCA_018107945.1 Datura stramonium | reverse complement strand
AATGTCACATCTAGCATTCGCAAACCTGAGCCAGGAGCGTGGGAATCTTTTTTCCCCAATTTCCAGAACTTCCTCACTGGCCTTCCCACGAGTCACCTCACAACTTGTGGGTTGTACCAACGAGTAATCCCATGACTCGTTCTGTGCCTGGTGCCTGTTTTTAAAGCTTTTCTCTATTTCAACTCTCGGGTCTGATCTTTGGGCTCCCGAGATATAACAATATCTCCTCCTTGGGAACATTCATCCTCGAATGTTAGAAAACACACAGAAAAATAAAGAAAATGCAATCATCATATCCAAATACTAACATTTAAATAGAAAACTGGCGGAATGACTACCTCTGATTTGAATAACATAACTGAACTGATTTCGTTAATCATACACACATCCATATACGTAAAAGAAACTTGCGCACATGAATGGAACATGAAACTAAATAAAGTCTGAGCAGAAAACTGATACCTCAAGCTGAGACTGAGCCGGTAGAGAATAAATGTGGGTATCTAGCTATCATATCTGCTTCGGCTTCCAACGTAGCTCCTTCAACATGATGATTCCTCCATAACACTTTAACTGAAGCTACTTCCTTATTCCTTAGCCTTCGAACCTAACTTCGGGATGTCGCTATCCCGAACTCTGAGATGATGATACCTGAACCTGAAATCTATCTTTGAGACACACTTGGCACCCTGAAGCTGGCCAAATAAATTGTCAACCCTGGGTAGAGGATACCTGTTTTTGATAGTGACTTTGTTCAATTGCCGATAATCAATGCACATGCGAAGGGAACCATCCTTCTTTCGGACAAATAAGACTGGTGCACTCTAAGGAGACTTGCTCGATCTAATGAAACCCTTATCTAACAAGTCCTTCAACTGCTCTTTCAACTCTTTTAGATCGGCTGGGGCCATTCTGTAGGGAGGAATAGATATAGGCTACATGTTGGGAAGAAGGTCAACACCAAAGTCAATCTCCCGCTAGGGAGGAACACCTGGAAAATCATCAGGAAAGACCTCTAGATACTCACGTACTACAGGAACTAACTGGATAGTTGGGGTCTCGGACTTAACATCCTTAAACCTAACCAGATGGTACACACAACCCTTAGAAATCATCTTTCTGGCCTTAAGGTAGGAAATGAAATGACCTACAGGCACAACTGAACTATCCTTCCATTCTAAGACTGGCTCACCTGGAAATCTTAACTTTACTGCTTGGGTTCTACACTTAACTGAAGCATAGCACGCAAATAGCCAATCCAAGATGAGAATCACATTAAATCGGTCATGGATAACTCTATCAAATCTCCTGAGGTGACCTTCTGAAGGACCAAGACTGGGCAACCTATATACAGCCATCTAGATATAACTGAGTCACCTACTATAATAGAAAATGAGAAGGGTTCTGACAAGACTTTGGGACTGACTCCGAAGCTACTGGCCATAAGGTGTCACAAAAGACAAGGTAGCCCCCGGATCTAGCAAAGCATAAACATCAATATAGAATACTCGTAACATACCAGTGACCACATCCGAGGAGACCTCCTGCTCCTGGAGGGATGCTAAAGCATAGAATCTATTCTGGCGCTGACTGCCAGCTGTGCTAGTTGAGGCCCCCTGATGGGCTGAGCATGCGGAAGGGGCTGTTGAACTAGAAGCTGGGCCTCGGCCCTCAACCTAATCTTGTCTCACTGCTGGGAAATCTCTAAGTATGTGTCCGAGCTTCCCACACTGAAAACAAGCATTTGAACCTGGCAGCACTAACTTGTGTGCCCCCGACCACATCTGCGACAAACTAGGATGCTAGAATCTGTGGTTCTGCTGCTCTGACCCCTCGAGCCTAATGCTCTCCCTGTTTGATCATGTCTAGGCCTGGATGGCACACTCAAAGCCGAAGCTTCTAGGGCTGATGATCTTTGGTGAGTTTGTTGTCGGTGCCCACCACCTGACCTCGACTGGAAGAATCTGTTGTCATCGGTCCTGGCCCTCTTAACCTCCCTCTCACCCAGATGTGTCGCCTTCATCTGCCGGGCGTACAACACAATCCGTGGAAAATCCATATCCTAATGGAGCATGACGGTCCTACAATCTTTGTCCAAATAACCCACTACTCCATGGATGAATCTACTCACCCGCGTCCTCTAGTCATCTACCAACTCTGGGCGTACTTCGATAGGCGAGTGAACTCAAGGGAATACTCTTGTATAGTCATTCTCACTTGATTCAAATTCATGAACTCAACTGAATTTAGTTCCCTCATTTAACTAGGGAAGAACCGGTCTAGAAAGGCAACATGGAACTCTTCCCAAGTGACAGGACCTGCTCCGGCGACCCTGCTATCCTTCCATTGGCAAAACCAGATATGCGTGACCCCTTTCAAATGGTAAGAGGCCAACTTTGTGCACTCAACCCCATTCACCCCCATGACTTGGGTGATCTTGACAATCTCATCTATGAACTCATGTGGGTCCTCATCTACCTTGGACGCAAGGAACTCCAGCGGGTTCATCCTTAAGAAGTCTCTAACTCGAGCCACTGCTGCACTGCCATTCTGCAGAACATGCAGAACGACATACTGATTGACCTGAGAAGTCAAGGCCTGTGCAAGCATCTAAATAGCGACCCAGAACTCAGCATGAGCAACTGGCTCCAGTGCCTGGTGCTTTTAAACTGGTGGGGCTTGCTGGTGCCTATTACTGTTGCCATCCTCGTGGCTTTCACCATTCCCATTTCTCCTACCATTCATTCTTCGAGGATTCATGATTCTGCAATCATGAATAGCATGAATTAGAAGGATAGAAAGACTTTTCCTCGCACGACATAGATCATGAAAGAAGGGAACATTTCCTGAATGTCTCGTAGCCTCTTTGTGATAAGTGTGGCACACTTCACACCCATGAAAAAGACTCTACTTAACGCGGCTTTTATACACCCTAGGACACTTCAAACTTATGGCTCCGATACCAAGTTTGTCACGACCCGAACAGAGGCCCGGATTATAACACGGGACAAGGATCTACGAGAAAACCCAGGTCGACCCATGGCATAAGCATACATCTAATCTCAATCAAGAAACTAAATAATCGATAAAATACTCATAGAGGAAGTCTAACATAAAAATAACATCAAAATACAAAATCCAAAGATGAATACATACATATTTCTGAAATGCCTCTAAACATGACGAGTTGATGGGACAAGACCCCAATTAACTCCATAAAACTTAAACTGAAATAAATAAAGTAAAGCTGAATAGTCTAGTCCTCGAGAAATGAGGACTCACCAACAAATAGAGTGCTAACTTTGATAAGCTGACTACGAACGGGGTTGAATCTGAGAGCTGGGTCCTGTATCATGAGTGATACAACATAAAGTATGCGGTCAGTACATGGAATGTACCGAGTATGCAAGGTAAGTAAAATCGCTAAAGTAAATAAAATCATTTAAAGACAATGCATAATATAAACGTAAACATCAGAATCTGAGAGTAGGGCGTGCATGCATTATTTCTGAAATCATGATCTCTTCATAACGTAATATAATATAACTTCATAGAATCATAACTGAATCGATTTACTCAAAGCTGAATTCTGACAATTTAAAGTAAAGCTGAACAATGAGTCAAACTTGCTTTAGAACATGCATTTACATAAATCTCATGAGTAATGAAACATGCATATCAGAAATCATGAGAAACAATGGGAGAATCCTCTTTTAACCAACATACCACGATAGAGCTTACTTGGTCCCAACTATCATACTCAAGTGGGTAGAGCCATCCAAAGCCTTGCCAGGTCTAGGGACGATACCATGATATCGATATCAAGATGAAGGCCCATCCAGGCAGGGGAAGCTCACAAGGGAGGTCCCAAAGTCATAATGTATAAACCTACATTGGCACGTAATTTTGAGGCATAGGGTGATCGACCCTTAGCCTACTCGGTGCTAGACATTACTCCCAAGACATGCATATGCTCTACATCATTTTATAAAGAAGCTCAATGATCAAATACATCTCAAATATGAAATCATGTATATGAGAAGCATTAGGTCAAGATATAACACAAGTTGAAAACATATTTGGGAGTCTTCGCTCCAAAACCATGTGGTAAGTTATACATAGAAAACTTTAACTCAAAAATACCACAAGCCGAAGATATAATTGGGAGTCTTCACTCTGAAACAATGTGGTAAGCTTAGTTCGGAAAAATCATCATTCATACTTAATATGTGGGCATAGCCCAAAGCTTTATTATACATAGAAATGCTCAATTCTCATCGAAATCATAATTGTAAACATGGGTAGCTTCAAATCATGTTTTTCATCATAATATCTCATCATCATCATATATTAATCACAAATCTCATCTTTCATGAACATCTCATCTATGGGATTTTAATTCTTTAGACTAAAATCTTGATTTTAAATTGAAAACATTATAAAATTTGCCCATGCTTCATAATTCAATATAGAATCATAATCAAATCATACTCATGTATAGAAATAGAAGACTAATGCATTTGGGTTAAGACCCCATAGATTAGACATAGATTCATACTTTAGATAGGGATTGGGAATGGGTGTGAAAGAAGCCATCCATTCATAACCTTACATTCCTGTTGGTAGTTGATTCTAACACTTCATTAGATGCCCAATAGGAAATTGAAAAGAAATTGATGAATGCTAAGCTTGATCACACTCTCAAGTCTTCTACCTTGCATGTATGAATGAATGAGGCCCAAAATGATCTTAACCCCTTTGAAAGTCACTATTCATAACTCAAAACGTCATAGTTTACGCCTCAGGAACTTAAGAATTACAGAAAAAACCTTACTAAATTCGCAGAAAATAACTGTCAGGTGGTCCCAATAAGGGACCTCATGACTCATGGTCCCAGGTCACGGCTCGTGGCTTGGCTCACGAGGTTCACTACTAAGTACGTCTCCTGGGCCCTTAATGGGCAACCTCATGACTCGTTGCTGGTGACCATGACTTGTGGTCACCACCCGTCAAGTACACTACCTCCACTCTTATCTTGTAATTTTTCCCTCACCCCATGACTGACCTAACGACTCGTGGGGTCTGACCACAAGTTGTGGTCATGTACGTGGGAATACTTTTTCCCCAATTTCTATAACTTCCTCATTGGCCTCCCCAAGAGTCACCTCACAACTCGTGGGCTACACCAACGAGTCATCCCACAACTCGTTCTGTGCCTGGTGCCAGTTCTTAAAGCTTTTCTCTATTTTAACTCTCGGGTCTGATCTTTAGGCTCTTGGTCTATAACTCTAGCACACACGCTCGTAGAATATCCTTCAGCATCTGAATGGTACGGTCTGCCTGACCATCTATCTGGGGGTGGAAAGTTGTACTCAAATTAACCTGCATCCCTAAACCTTTCTGAAATAACTGCCAGAATCTAGCTATGAATTGTGCCCCTCAGTCTGAAATAATGGAGACTGGAACACCATGTAGTTGGACTATCTCCTTAATATACAACTCAGGATAGTATTCGGTTGAAAATGTAGTCCTGATTGGCAAGAAATGGGCTGATTTCGTCAACCTGTCGACAATAAACCAAACGGAGTCAAATTTACGTCTGGTGCTAGGTAGCTCTATCACAAAGTCCATATTAATTTCTTCCCATTTCCACATAGGCACCTCTATCTCCTGAACCAGTCCGCCAGGTTTCTGATGTTCAGCTTTTCCCTGCTGACAATTAGGACACTACGCTTAAAATTCAGCTACGCCTTCCTTCATTCCAGGCCACCAGTATATCTCATTTATATCATGGTACATATTTTTTGACCTTGGATGAAGAGAGTAAAGAGAATAATGTACCTCTACCATAATCTGCTGGCAGAGACCTGCTACATCTGGAAAGCAGTGTCGACCCTTAAATCTCAAGACCCCATCTTTTGTTAACTCAAAGGCCAATAATTCACCCAGCTGAACCTTGTCTCTAAGCTGTACTAGATTAGGGTCCTCATACTGTCGCTCTTTTACCTATACAACCACAGAGGATACTGTTGT
The DNA here is from genome assembly GCA_018107945.1 of Datura stramonium. NCBI lineage: Eukaryota > Viridiplantae > Streptophyta > Magnoliopsida > Solanales > Solanaceae > Datura > Datura stramonium. Next base: position 156,914 of record JACEIK010001448.1, on the reverse strand, counting down.
ATTCTGAATCAGAACCCCATTATTCTCTGAATCTACTACCCAAACTGCTAAACTAACTAACCGGTGCATCTCTCAAGCTATTTCCCGCTGTTTTGGCCTCAAATATGCGAAACTGCCCATGGATCTGTGTCTAAGGGCATCAGCTACAACATTAGCTTTCCTCACATCATAATCTTTTAAAAATTCTAACCAATGACGTTGTCGCAAATTCAACTACTTCTGTGTGAAGATATACTGGAGGCTCTTATGGTCAGTAAGAATGTCCACATGAACACCTTACAAGTAATGCCTCCGTATTTTCAAAGTATGAGCCCCTACAACTAATTCTAAATCATGGGTGGGTAGTTCTTTTTGTGCTTCCTTTGCTTCCTCAAAGCACAAGCAATCACCTTTCCATGTTGCATCAGAACACACCCTAGCACAATGCCTGAAGTGTCACAGTATACAACATAACCTCTAAACCTTCTGGAAAGGGTAATATTAGTGCAGATGTCAATCTATTTTTGAACTCCTAGAACTCTGCTCACAGGCCTCGGTCTAGTGGAATTTGACTACTTTTTGAGTCAATATAGTCAATGGCTTATAGGGTAGAAAATCCTTCCACGAACCTTCTGTAGTACCCGACTAACAATAGAAAGCTACAAACTTCGATTGGAGTAGTGGGTCTAGGCCATGTCTTAACTGCCTCAATTTTTTGTGAATCAACCTAAATACCAACATCTAATACCATATGACTCAAGAAAGCTACGAAATTCAGTTAGAACTCATATTCAGAGAACTTCGCATATAACTAGCAATCTGTGAGGATCTGGAGTACTATTCAAAAATGATCTCTGTGTTTAGCTTCTGAGCAGGAATATACCAAAATGTCATCGATGAACACTAACACAAACAGATCTAAATATGGCCTGAAGATGCTATTCATTAGATCCATAAACACTGCTGGGGCATTCGTCAGTCCGAAGGACGTGACCAAGAATTCGAAATGACCATATCTAGACCTGAAAGCTGTTTTTGGGATATCTTTTTCCTGAACCCGTACTTGGTGGTACCCCAACCTCAAATCGATTTTGAAGAAATTTTTCTCCCCTGCAGCTGATCAAACAAATCAGTTATCCTTGGAATAGGATATTTATTCTTAATAGTAACTTTATTCAACTACTGATAATCTATACACATGCATAGGGAGCCATCTTTTTTTCTCACGAACAGGACTGGCACACCCCACGACAAAGTACTAGGCCTGATAAAACCCATATCTAACAAGTCTTTCAACTGTTCTTTAAGCTCTTTCAATTTAGAAAGAGCCATTCGATATAGAGGGATGGATATAGGTTGTGTACCTAGTGGCATATCGATAGTGTAATCGATCTCCCGCTCTCGGGGAATGCCGGGAAGTTCGTTTGGAAACACATCTAGAAACTCATTAACCACTAGGATGGACTGAAGAGTCCAGGGTTCTTCTTGCATATCCCGAACACTAAAAATATAGTAAATACAATCCTTCACTATTAACTTTCTCGCCCCAAGATAGGATATGAACCTACCTCTTAGCGTAGCTGCATTACCTCTCCACTCCCACAATACCTCCCCTTGAAAGTGAAATTGGATAGTCTTGGTCCAACATTCCACATTGTCATAACATGGTGCTAGCCAATCCATACCCATAATGACATCAAAATCAATCATTTCTAGCTCCACTAAATCTGCTAAAGTCTAGCGACCGACAATCTCTATTGTACAACCCCAGAAAACTCTCTTGGTAATAATAGAGTCACCAACGGGTGTAGACACTGAGAAGGGTCGCTGATGAAATTCTGGCATTATACAAAACTTCTGAGCGACTAATGGAGTAACATAGGACAAAGTGGACCCTGGGTCTATCAAGGCATAAACTGAGTGAGAGCAAATATCCAACATACGTGTCACAACATCTGGTGACGACTCTAACTCCTGTCATCCTAGTAAAGCATAAGTGCGATCTGGACCACTGCCAGAACTAGATGCCCCTAATCTACTTCGGCCTCTACTGGATGGAGCTGAGGGCCTACGCCTTGCTGAAGGTGTTGGGGCATGTGACCCTACTGAAGACCTGTCCTGCTTGTCCCGATCGCCCTGACCTTTAGCTGGACAATCCCTCATCATATGACCTTCTTGTCCACAAGTATAATAAGCAGTAGAACCATACCTGCATATCCCAAAATGACGTCGACTGCAAATGGTACCACATGGTACAGTGGACTTGCTCTGATATGATCCCCTCTGCTACTGGGAGCCTGATGCTCGCGAGCTCTCGTCGAGACCTGACTATCCCCAATGATTTGATCTACCACTCTACTTCTGTGGAGGCGGGGGTCTGGGTGGCCTACCAGATATTCGCAGCCTGGGTCTACCCTGGAATTCAAACTGTATGTCACTGGGCCTAGCCCTCCAGCGTTGTTCCTAATTCACCCTTTTCACCTCCTACTGGCATCGCGTAATCCCTTCAATATTCTGAGGAAAGCTTTAATGCAGGCAATGTCCATGTCCTTTCGTAAAGTGCTGTAACACAGGTATCCATATAATCTTGAAGCAGCCCCATAATAAACTGATGTACCCTGGTTGGTATGGTATCCACAAAGGCTCGTGCATATCTGGCCAAGGAGTCAAACCTTATTGCATACTCCCGAACATTCATCGAACCCTGTTCCAGGCGCAGAAACTGATCCAACCGGGCCTGTCGGATTTCTCGCTTCAAGTAATGATCTATGAAGGCTTCTGAAAAACTAGACCAAGTTGGAGGGGGTATGTCTTTGCCTTAGGACTTTTCCCAACTCTCATACCATAATACCTCTATGTCTCATAGTCAGAATACTGCCAACTCAACTAACTCTATGGGAATAGCATGCATAACCATAAAGATCCACTGTAACTGATCCAGAAAGTCTTGAGGGTCCTTTCCATGGTCAGTCCCCATGAATTGTGGAGGACTCAAATCAAGAAACTCTCGGACCCTCGAACTTCCAGGTCCTCTAGTAGATTCAGCAACAACTGGTACCACTGGCTGGCACTGAGCATCCATCATCTAAGACAGCATATAAATAGTGCTCCTAACCTCCTTATCTGATGGTATAGGTATAAGGACTTTTGAGGGTGGTGCTGACATGTTATACCCAAAAAGCCCAAAGATTAGACTCGGGAGTTGAAATGAAGAATAACCTAAAATCTAGCATCAAGCATAGAACGAGTCGTGAGGAGACCCATGAGAGCAGCCCACGAGTCGTGATGTGATCGTGGGGAGGTCAGGTGAGGAGTTTGGAAATTTTATAAATGAGACCCCACGGGCATGACCACGACTCGTGGTCAGGCCCCACGAGTCGTTAGGTCAGTCATAGGGTGGGTGAATAAGAAAAAAGAAGGAAGGGAGACAATGTACTTGACGGGAGGACCCCACGGGTTGTGGTCAGTCCCCACAATTCGTGGGAATAATCGTGGCCAAGCAGGGAATGATTTTATTGATTATTTAGTTTCTTTGATTGAGTTAGATGGATGCTTATGCCATGGGTCGACTTGGGTTCTCTTGGGGCTCCTTGTCCCGTGTTGCGATCCGAGCCTCCTTTAGGGTCGTGACAAACTTGGTATCAGAGCAATAGGTTTGAAGTGTACTAAGGTGTCTGAAAGCTACATTAAGTAGAGTCTTTTTCATGGGTGTGAAGCGCGCCACACATATGACGAAAAGACTACGAAACGTTAAGGAAATGTTCCCTTCTTTCATGATCTATGTCATGTGATGAAATATCTCCCCATCCTTCTAATTCATGTTATTCATGATTGTAGAATCATGGCTCCCCGAAGAATGTATGGTAGAAGGAATGGGAATGGAGAAGGCCATGAGGATGACAATGGAAACAGACACCAGCAGGCCCCACCAGTTCAGGAGCCCTAAGCACCGAAGCCAGTTGCCCATGCTGTGTTTTGAGCACCTATCCAGATGCTTGCCAGGCCTTGATCGCTCAGGTCAATCAGTAGGCCATTGCGCATGTTTCGTAAAATGGAAATGCTGCGGCGGCTTGAGTCTGAGACTTCTTGAGAATGAACCGGCCAGAGTTTCTCGAGTCAAAAGTAGATGAGGATGAGATTGTGAAGATCACCAAATTCATGGGGGTGAATGGAGTTGAGTATGCAGAGTTGGCCTCGTACAAGTTGAAAGGGGTCACGTATATCTGGTTTCGTCAATGGAAGGATAGCAGGGTCACCGGAGCAGGCCTTGTCACTTTGGAAGAGTTCAATGTTGTATCCTTAGATCGGTTCTTCCCTCTTGAGATGAGGGAATTGAAGGAAACCGAGTTTGTGAATCTGAAGCAATGGATAGTGATAATACAAGAGTATGCCCTCAAGTTCACTGGCCTATCAAAGTATGCCTTGGAGTTAGTGGCTAATCAGAAGGTGCGGGTGAGCAAGTTAGTTCATGGAGTAGCGGGCTATCTGGTCAAGGACTGTAGGACCACTATGCTCCACCAGGACATGGATTTCTATCGGATAATATTGTATGCCCAGCAAATGGAGGCGACACATCTGAGAGAGAGGGAGGCCAAGAGGGCCAAGACTGATGATCACAGGTTCTCACAGCCAAGGTCAGGTGGTAGGCATTGACAGCAAACCTACCAGAGCTCATCAATCCTAGAATCTTCAGCATTGAGTGTGCCATCCAGACTAAGGCACAATTATAGGGGGTGAGCATCATGCTCTAGGGGTTAGAGCAGTAGACTCGCAGATTCTAGCATTCCAACTTACCGCAGATGTAGTCGGGGGCACACGAGCCAATGCTTAGCAGGTATAGATGCTTGTTTCAAGATTGAGAAGCCTGGACACATGCTCAGATATTGCCCAATAGAGAATATGGATCATTATGGGGTATGAGACCCAACTTCTAGTTGAACAGCCCCAACCGTACGCTCAGCACATCAGGGAGCATCTACTAGCACAGGTGGCGGTCAGCGCCAGAACGGATTCTATGCCTTAGTATCCCGCTAAGAGTAGGAGGTCTCCCTAAATGTAGTCACTGGTTTGTTGTGAGTTTTCCATATTGATGTTTATTCTTTGTTATATCTGGGGGATATTTTATCTTTTGTGACACCTTATGTGACCAGTAGCTTCAGAGTCAGTCCCGAAGTCTTGTCAGAACCCTTCTCAGTTTCTAATCCAGTAGGTGACTCAGTTATAACTAGACGGGTCTATAGAAGTTGCCCGGTCTCAGTCCTTTAGTAAGTCACCTCAACAGATTTAATAGAGTTATCCATGACCAATTTTGATGTTATTCTCGACATGGATTGACTATTTTCATGTTATTCTTCAGTTAATTATAGAACCCGGGCAGTAGAGTTCAGATTTCCGAGTGAGCTATTCTTAGAATGTAAGGGTAGTTAGTTATGCCTGTAGGTCGTTTCATTTCCTACATTAAGGCCAGAAAATGATTTCTAAAGGTTGTGTGTACCATCTATTTAGGGTTAAGGGTGTTGAGTCCCAGACCCCGATTATCCAGTCAGTTCTAGTAGTACCTGAGTATCCAGAGGTCATTCCTGATGATTTACTAAGAATCCCTCCTGAGCGAGAGATTGATTTTGGTATTGACCTTCTTCCCGACATGCAACCTGTATCTATTCCTCCCTATAGAATGGCTCCAGCTGAGCTTAAGGAGTTGAAAGGACTTTTGAAGGACCTATTAGATAAGGGTTTCATTAGACCGAGCAAGTCCCCATGAGGTGAACCAGTCCTGTTTGTTTGAAAGAAAGATGGTTCTCTTCGCATGTGTGTTCATTATAGGCAATTGAACAAAGTCACTATCAAGAACAGGTATCCTCTACCCAGGATTGATGATTTATTTGACCAGCTTCAGGATGCCAAGTGTTTCTCAAAGATAGATCTTAGATCCGAGTATCATCAGCTTAGAGTTTGGGAGAGTGACATCTCGAAGACAACCTCCAGGACGCAGTATGGCCATTATGAATTAGTAGTTATGTCTTTTGGAATAACGAATGCTTCTGCAGCTTTTATGGACTTTATGAACAGGGTGTTCAACCCATACTTGGACATGTTTGTGATTGTGTTTATTGATGACATCCTAATATACTCTCGGAGCCAGGAGGAACATGCCATTTATTTGAGAATGGTGCTTTAGACTCTCAAGGATCGCCAATTATATGCCAAATTCAGCAAGTGTGACTTTTGGTTGAACTTCGTGTCATTTTTGGGCCATGTGGTTTCAAGAGAAGGCATAAGGGTGGACTCTCAGAAAATAAATGTGACGAAGAATTAGCCTAGACCATGAATTCTTCGGATATCTAAAGCTTTTTGGGTTTAGCCGGCTATTATTAGAGATTTGTTGAAGGTTTCTCATTGATTGAAAAACCTTTGACCAAGTTGACCCAGAAGAAGGTGAAATTTCAATGGTCGGAGGCTTGTGAGAAGAGCTTCCAAGAGTTGAAGACTCAACTTACCTCAGCACCATTGTTGACCCTACCCAAGGGTGCCGATGGATTCGTGGTGTATTGCGATGCTTCAAGGATAGGACTTGGGTGTGTATTGATGCAATGCGTGAAAGTTATAGCATATTCCTCTAGACAGTTGAAGGTTCATGAGAAGAACTACCCGACCCATGATCTTGAATTGGCCTCGGTGGTATTCGCATTGAAGATATGGTGACATTACTTATATTGGGTCCACGTGGATGTATTTACAGACCATAAGAGCCTACAATATGTGTTCACGCAGAAGTATCTCAATCTTCGGTAAATGAGGTGGTTGGAGCTACTCAAGGACTACGATATGAGTGTGCTATACCATCCAGGAAAGGCTAATATAGTAGGAGACGCACTTAGTAGACTCTCTATGGAGTGTGTGTCTCATGTAGATAAGGGGAAGAAGGAGTTGGTGAAAGATGTGCACCGACTTGCAAGGTTTGGAGTTAGGTTGGTCGACTCGATCGAGGGCGGTGTTTTCATTTAGAACGGATTAGAATGATCCTTGGTGATTGATGTAAAAGCTAGGAAAGATGAGGACTCGATTTTAGTAAAGTTAAAAGAAGTCGTTCATAATCAGAAGGTAGAGGTCTTCTCCGAAGGGGGAGATGGAGTGCTTCGGTACCAGGGTCACTTATTTGTTCCAGATGTTGATGAATTGAAGAACCAGATGTTACACAAGGCTCATGGATCCAGATATTCTATCCATCTAGGTGCCACCAAGATGTATTGTGACTCACGAGAAGTCTATTGGTGGAATGACATGAAGAAGGATATCGCAGAGTTCGTAGCAAAGTGTCCGAACTATCAGCAAGTAAAGGTTGAGCATCAGAGACTAGGAGGGGGGCTTCAGCATTCCTACTTGGAAGTGGGAAGAAATCAATATGGACTTCATCACAGGTTTACCTCGCACTTGCCAGCAATATGACTCCATTTGGGTTGTGGTAGACAGGTTGACCAAGTTTGCTCATTTTCTACCGGTCAAAACCACGGATTTGGTGGAGGATTATGCTAAACTGTATATCCGGGAGCTAGTTCGATTGCATGGAGTTCCCTTATCCATTATTTCAGATAGAGGTACCCAATTTACCTCTCAATTTTGGAGGTCATTTCAAAAAGGACTTGGTGTACAGGTTAAGCTCAGCACAACATTTCACTCGCAAACGGATAGTCAAGCGGAGCGGACAATTCAGACCCTTTAGGAAATGTTGAGAGCATGCGCGATTGACTTCAGAGGTAGCTAGGATGATCATTTGCCACTTATCGAGTTTGCATACAATAACAACTATCGTTCCAATATCCAGATGGCACCGTTCGAGGTTCTCTATGGGCGGAGGTGCAGGTCGCCCATTGGATGGTTTGAGGTTGGCGAAGAGGTGATGATAGGAATAGATTTGGTTCATGAGGCAATGGAGAAGGTTCAGCTGATAAGGGCCAAGTTGAAAACTGCTCAGAGTCGCCAAAAGTCCTATGCCGACGTGAGAAGGATAGAATTAGAATTTTGAGGTTGATGATTGGGTATTTTTGAAGGTATCTCCCATGGAGGGAGTGATGAGGTTCGGAAAGAAGGGGAAACTTAGTTCCCACTATGTCGGCCCGTACCAGGTCATGAGATGTGTTGGCAAGGTGGCTTATGAGTGGGAGTTGCCTTTGGAATTAGCTTCTGTGCATCCTGTATTCCATCTGTCGCTCTTGAAGAAGTGTCTAGGTGATCCAGCACTAGTTGTCCCAGTGGACAGTGTTGGTTTGAAAGACAACCTCAGTTATGAGGAGGTTCCGGTAGAAATACTGGATCATCAGGTTCGAAGGCAAAGGAACAAAGAAGTAGCTTCAGTGAAAGTGTTATGGAGGGAGCTACGTGGGAAGCCAAAGCGGATATGACGGCTAGATACCCACATTTATCCTCTACCAGCTCAGTTCAAACTTGAGGTATCAGTTTTGACCTAGAACTCTATCTAGTTTTCATGTTCAATTTATGTGCCCAAGTTTCTTTTATGTATGTGGATGTATGTATGATTCGTAAATTCAGTTCAGCTATGTAGTTTGAATCGGAGGTAGTCATTCCGTAAATTTTCGGCTTAAATGATCAGTATTTGAATGTGATGATTGCATTTCTCTGCTTTTCTATATGTTTCCAACATTCGAGGACAAATTTTCCCAAGGGGGAGATATTGTTATACCCGGAAAGCCCAACGATCAGACCCGGGAGTTGAAACGGAGAAAACCCTAAAATCTGGCATCAAGCACAGAACGAGTCGTGAGGACACCCATGAGAGCAGCCCACGAGTCGTGATGTGACTCGTGGGGAGGTCAGGCGAGGAGTTTGGAAATTTTAGAAATGAGATCCCCACGGGCATAACAAGGACCAGTGGTCAGGCCCCACGAGTCATTAGGTCAGTCGTGGGGTGGGTGATTAAGAAAAGAGAAGAAAAGGAGACAGTGTACTTGATGGGAGGACCCCACAGGTCATGCTCAGTCCTCACGATTTGTGGGAACAGTTGTGGCCAAGAAGGGAAATATTTTGTTGATTATTTAGTTTCTTTGATTGAGTTAGATGTATGCTTGATTTCGGGCAAAATAGCATGCCCGAGTTACGCTTTATAACATAAATTAGTCTTCTTTATCTAATTAATTATGTACATTTTCATGTAATTTTATATAAATGTGAATATATGTGCTAACCAACATAATTAGTCCTTGTTTTGTAGGTTTCAATGAT
>JACEIK010001448.1:117232-142379 GCA_018107945.1 Datura stramonium | reverse complement strand
ATCACATGCATGAAATAATATAAAGGACCAGCTCACGGTGCCCACGCTGAGGGGACTTCAGACTCGATTTACAACTACAACAATAATCGTACACAATACGCCTTCCACTTCACATTTGTTCACTGCAAACATATTCAACTCTTCAAGCCTTCTATGAAGTATTTTTAATACTTTGGGCAGAATCATGTATGCCTCGATAGAAACACAAAACATAGGAACATTGGCCCGATCAACAACAAGATTTCATGCTTGGAAAATAAGAATAGGGACGCCTTTACATACCTTGGCACGTCGACTCTAATATCACCGAAAATCTTCCTTTCAAGCTTACTCCTTAAGGATCCTTCCAAGTCCAATTTACAAACCCAAAAAGCAGCAACTTCACTTCACCAAAGTTCTGGAAAAATTGGGAAGCAACATGCCACAAAAACGCACAAAGAAACAACAACACTATACTACAACATTCTCCAAGTCATAACCTCATAAACGTAAACTCCTACTGTTTCCTCTGCCTAGAATCGTCTAAAAATGCAGCAATACCATAATCAACCACAAGACAACAACAAGTAATGACTTTCTTTCAAGGTTCTCTTTTCAAAGCCGAAAAGAGACAAAAGTGAAGTTTCTTACCTGGGATATCTTTTCACCATGTGATAGGGCTTCTAATTCTATGAATTCTGAAAAATAAATCAACTAAAACGGAGTAAAAATGAGCTTTCTAGCTCAATTTTACTTCATATAGGCGGGCTGGCAAGGGTTTGGGCGGCGCCCACGTGCAGCGCCCTCGCGTCACGCGCCTGGGCGCTTTCCCAGCCGACAGTGCTATCTTCAAACGAGCATAACCTTTTACTCTGAACTCCGATTGACGAGCTTCTTTTTCACTGTAAACTAGACTCAAATATCTTTCATTTGATAGGACATAGGACCTCTGAATCATTATATATTTGGAGATATGTCCAGTTAAAGTTGAACCTTATTTACAAACTTCACATACTCTTCGCTTTTCCCTTTGCACATGTTTCTCTCCTCACCTATGGACAACATACAACCCATAATCCCCTTATTATGACATATAACCATCATATAATCATCAAAAAAAATTCCGGGGTGTAACACAAACCTTCTCTAACTATCAACTCCAAAGAGAAGGAGCTGACGGACTGTTGACTCTGGCTGTCAGCTAGGAAGGTCCTGAACCATGTCTATCCGCACCTGAAGGCAAGTAATGAAGCGCCCCAAAGATGGGCATCAGTACAATATGTACCGAATATGTAAGGCAGTAATGGAAATGACCGAGTAAAATTGATGATAGGACTGAAAATGATCAATACAAAGGGTAAGAGTTATAACCCGAATAGCCTCACAACTTACTGTATAACTAACAAGTAAGTAATACAAATAAGAGCCTTACCTGGACCCCATTAGCCTGGAAGGTACAACCAGCGTAAAATAACCCACCTAGGCCCCCATAAGCCTGGAGAGTACACTTCAATCTATATACCCCTAACATGGTCAGTACGAGTCAACCGGTAACTATAGCCAACCTACCTGGCCTCTGGGTCTGCAACTGAGCTCGTTGGGCTCCTATAGTTGTGTCTGAGTCCTTTGGGCTCCTATAACTTCACCCTAGGCACACAAGGCTCGATGGAAGATTAGTGATGCCGATACTACATAAAAGTAGGAGTCCATTCGTGGATGGACTATAGTATGGCCCTTGGGCCTAAATATAGTCCCGTCGGACAACATATAGCTCCTTTGAGCGATCTATATAGCCCCGTAGGCAATGAGACAACTAGTAATCTTGAGGTTGGTCGATAGAAGGCTATACAAGGTGGGGTCAGTCCAACCAAAATAGTAAACGCTAACTCCAAACTAACGGTAATAGCTAATCAAAACATATATGTTTTTGGCTTTCTTACAAGGATATAGATCGTATTGCTATACGAAATAAATAACTTGCCTAAGAGATTAGCCTTAACATACCTCGAATGCCGATTCTCGTTTATCCGATTAGTTCTAACCTGTAGCCGCTGATTCCACTCAACTGTAGCCCTTACATTTAGAGAATAGGGCTATTTTCAATGCTAATACTCGACAAACAACAATATCTTTTGATATTAATAACCATAATTCAACTCCATTTAATTTGGCCAAAAACTTACAATTTCTCGAGAGTTTAGAAAGGATAAATGCTTACCTATTGCCTCTAGCCACTTAGGAATCAATTTGAAGTAATTCCGACAACCTTTACTCAACAGGGTTCTGGTATAGCAAACGAATTTTCAAAAAATAACTTCGCAGAGATGCTTCTCGTAGGACTAGAACTTGTTACCAAAGGTGAATTTGTGTTTGGAAAGTGTTTAGCGGCATAATTTGGTGAAAAATAATAGAAAATAGAAGAAACCCTTCGAGAGATCGAGTTCTAACTTGGGGAAATATTTATTATCATTTAAACTTGAACTTAACTTGTATTTATAGGTGGAAGTCGGTTGGCATGGGGCATGATGCACCACCCATCACGCCAGGTAGGAGGTGCGGTGCACCGGCCATGGTGTCGACTGGCTGTCATGACCCGAACATACACCCGGATCGCAGACACAGGATAAGGGACCCCGAGAAACCCCAAGTCGACCCATGGCTCATGCATACAACTAATCTCACTCAAATAAGCATAATGATAATCATAAAAGCATCGCGGAAATGTAATCATTGCATAACATTAGAAAATACTGGACGTACACATAAGCTGAATACTACACATGGTCAGAAAGCCTCTACAACATATGATGGGTTGATTGGACAACATCCCCAATTAAACCGAACAATACTGAAATGTAAGATAGCATAAAAGTCTGTCAAATAGCCCTCGAAGCATGAGGACTCACCAATAAGCTTAGAATGTAAGCTGAGATGGACTAAGGATAAGGATGAGCCTGAGATCTAGACCCTGTATCATGTAATGATATAGCTTAGAAACTATGCGGTTAGTACGTGAAATTTACTGTGTATGCAAGGTAAGTAAAATGGACATTTAAAAGTAAAACAAGACTCACAAGTAAACATAAGAGAAGGACATCACGCATATATCATAAACCTGTAAGAAAACATAAGGCTCAAGGCTTTTAAATCACTCATAAAGCGTTCATAATCGTAATCGTAAGTAAACATTATCAAAACATAACTTGACCCAATAACATAAATATATCAATGCATAAAACATGCGGAACAATGGGAGGACTCATCATAACTCACACCACCATGGTAGAGCCTTTCATGATACCCCACTGTCTCGCTCAAGTAGGCAAAGCCGACTGATCTTGGGGAAAATAGCATGCCCAAGTGATGCTTTATAACTTAGTTTTGTCTTGTTTATCGACTTAATTATATGCATTCTCATGTAATTTTATGTAAATGCGAATATATATACTAACGAACATGATTAGTTCTTGATTTTTTAGGTTTAAAATGAATTTGAGGAACTAATCCATGAGTTGTTGAAGTGGAGGCATGGAATCGGAAGTAAAATGCGAACGTCGGCAAGGGGGACACGCGAAACAGCCCACTTGCGCGTTGGCAACGTGCCACGGCAGGCAGGCTGCACGACTAGTGGTGTGCCACGACCCCTAGCGCGCTTCACAAGCAGCGTGACATGCTGCAACGCGGCAGGGGGCTGCTTGGCGACTGTTTTGTATTTCCAGTGTGCCTACGCGATGCCTCCGTGTCACGGAGGTAAATTAGCGCGTTCACCTCTGTGCCAAGGAGCTATTTCATGTCGGGCATAATTTTGTACATCTCTCATTTACTATAAATAGGTCCCTTAGCTCCTAAAAATATTATGTCACGTAATATTTCTGAAAAACTACCAAGGAGTGAAGGGAGAAGTGGGAGAACTCACCTAGGGTTCTTAAATTTCATCTTCTCTTCTACCAATTNACCTAGGGTTCTTAAATTTCATCTTCTCTTCTACCAATTCTTGTAAGTATGTTACTTTAATTATGTTTTCTTGTAATTATACGAACTTGAGTGGCTAAAAACCCTTCCTCTAGGGTTGAAGCGACAAGGTATGATTGCGATTATGCGAATGTGTTTTGGTTTTAAGTTATTAATTGTTGTTTTGTCTTACGTTCTTAACTATGGTTGTTTTTATGATTGAGCACCATGAAAACACACACGTTACACCTAGGTAAAAGATTGAGAAAGTAAACCTAGGAAAGAACAAAGAATGTAGGGAGCAAGTTTGCATCTTACGATATAATTCGCGGTTAGGATAAGAAATTATACCTAATTTGCCTTGCTTGGTTGATAAAACGGGAATAGAGTAAGACACCGACTTAGAATTTCCACTCCATCACTCGTAGAAGTAGTTGTGCAGCTAAGTTGAGTTAAATGATTAGAGGTATGAAAGTCCCTAATCAAGGGCATAAATCCCGCAAACCACATCCACGTAATTGAATTGCCAAGGAACTAGAATGTAACATCCCCGCTCAACGATGTAGTTGTGAGGCTAGTTTGTCGTGTTTAGAGGCTCGAAAGACCATGAACATGCAATTTTAATTATGTGAGACGACAATAGATAATTCCATACTTAAACCAGCACAAAGCGTAGTATCACATGATTATCCGGCGTTAGCTCTAGTTGCTTCTTGAATGTTTTCAGAGTATTTTTGTGACCACCCCTAGAATTAATTAAACTTTATCAAAAAAGTCTAAATCAACACTTGTGAAAGTTAGTATCACACTTGAACTTGATAATTAGTTCAATTGGTCCAGTCCCTGTGGGTTAGACATCCGGCTCTTAAAAAGGGCCACTGTATTACTTGTAAGACCACGTATGCTTGCGTGTGTGCTCGGGAAGTCGTCAACAAGTTTTTGGCGTCGCTGTTGTGTAGTCTCAACACCGACCCTGGCTTGCCAAGCGAGGGTCATGCATAAGGTGTGACATCACATTTGAGAGGATCATTATCAATACATCATATCATTTACGAACCCACGTTGGCATGTGGTTATAAGACACCGGCGTAGTCCTTTGAATGTCGGGCTGCTAGGTGCTAGACACGGCTCCCAAAAATATGCATATAGGCTCACACATAAACCAATAAATACAAAATATTGCATATTCATTGTAAATCATAACTTTCATGAACTTTCATCAAATGGGTATTTTGGAATTTAAAAGCATGAAACATGATTTTAAAGAAAATAATAATAAAACCTGCTCATCATTCATAATTCAATAATGAAGACTCAATTAAATCATACCTATAAGGAGAAATCAAATTTTCATGCATTTGAGTAGAACCCCATAGACTTGAATAGGAGGATTCATGATTTAAATTGAAATTTGGGAATGGGTGGGGAAGAATTTCACCCATTCTAAAACCCTACATACCTGGAAATGGATTGACTCAAAGTTTCCTTGAACACCCACAAAGAATTTGATTGAAACTTGGGAAGAAGACCTTGAATCTCCCAAAAATATCTCTAAAGTTCTTGCATGAGAATGGGCATGCAATAGGGACTTAACTCCTCTTATCACACTCAAGAAATATCCAGAACGACGTAGTTTAGGGTCTAAAAGAATGGAAAAGTTGAAAATGCCCTTAAAATTATTTCCTTGAAAACTATCCCGGACGGACCAATGACTGAAAACATACCACGGCTCGTTGTATCGAGTTGACGGGTGCCCCGCCTCATACCACATCTCAGATCCTTCCCATGACTCGTCAGGACGAGTCGTTACCTTAAACCACGGGTCGTTGAATCGACCGTCGTCAACTCCTTGACCAATCTGACTTCCCTTTACACGAGCCTCACCACGACTCGTGGTGCCTTCCAATGAGTTATGGTCTTCATCCGTTGAATGCACTGGAAACCTCAACCCACAAGCAACAATTTCAAACAATGGGTCGTCCCTCCTCACCACGAATCATGGGATTCCCCGTTGTTTCTCCCTCAGCCTAAGCTCAGTACTTCTAATGGCTGGTAACAATGACTCGTTGTTCTAACAACGAGTCGTTAGACCATCCGTTGTCACCACAACTCCCCTGAACCCCCATTCCACGACTGCTTTAAACGACTCGTGGTGTCCACCCACGAGTCGTTGAGTCATCCATTTTGTGATGTTTTGCAAATT
Organism: Datura stramonium; assembly: GCA_018107945.1. Classification (NCBI taxonomy): domain Eukaryota; kingdom Viridiplantae; phylum Streptophyta; class Magnoliopsida; order Solanales; family Solanaceae; genus Datura; species Datura stramonium. The sequence continues at coordinate 136,246 of JACEIK010001448.1, read as the reverse complement.
TTCTGCATTTTTCAAATTAAATTCCCGGGTCTATTCTTAGGCCTTTATGGGGTATTACAATATCTCCCCCTTGGAAACATTCGTCCTTGAATGTAGGAAACAAGCAGCAAACAGAAACACACAATTTATCATAGCTATATACTGATCATTTTAACTGAAACTTTCACAGAATGACTACCTCAGAATCAAACCACATAGATGAACTGATCTTATGTTTCACATACGTATTCATACACATAAAAGAAATTGCACACATGAACTGAACATGAAAACTAAATGGGATCATAGGGTAGAACTGATACCTTAAGTCGGAACCGAGCCGATAGAGAACAAATGTGGATATCTAGCCATCATGTCCGCTTCGGCTTCCCACGTAGCTTCCTCAACATGCTGATTTCTCCATAAAACCTTAACTGAAGCTATGCTTTTTTTCTCAACTTCCAAACCTGACGATCCAAGATTTCAACGGGGATTTCTTCATAGCTGAGGCTATCCTTTACACCAATGCTATCAACCGGGACTACTAAAGCTGGGTCACCCTAGCACTTTTTCAAAAGTGACACATGGAAGACGGGATGAACTGAGGCTAATTCTGAAGGCAAGTCCAACTCATATACCACCTTACCAACTCTCCTCATAACCCGGTAAGGAAAAACGTAGCGGGGACTGAGTTTCCCTTTCTTTCCGAACCGTATGACTCCCTTCTTAGGAGATACCTTTAGAAATACCCAGTCGTCCACATTAAACTCCAGATCCCTTCTCCTCACATTAGCAAATTATTTCTGAAGACTCTGAGCAGTTTTAACCAGTCCCTTATCATCTGAACCTTCACCATTGTCTCGTGAACCGAATCTGATCCTATCATAGCTGTATCGCAACCTCAAACCATCCAATGGGAGATCTACACCTTCGCCCGTAAAGAGCCTCGAACGGTGCCATCTGGATACTGGAGTGATAATTATTATTATAACAAACTCGATCAAGGGAAAATGATCATCCCAACTACCTTTGAAATCCATAACACATGCCCTCAACATATCCTCAAGGGTTTGAATGGTTCATTCTACCTGGCCGTCTGTTTGCGGATGGAAGGCTATACTGAGCTTAACTTGCATCCCAAGTTCTTTTTGAAAAGAACGTCAGAATTGAGAGGTAAACTGAGTACCTCGGTCTGAAATAATAGTCAAGGGCACTACATGAATTCGAACAAACTCCCGAATAAACAACATAGCATAAACATCTGTTGAATTTGTGGTCTTGACCGGGAAGAAGTGTGCAGCCTTGGTTAACCTGTCGACCACCACCCAAATGGAGTCGTGTTGTTGGCGAGTATGGGGTAGACCCGTAACGAAATCCATATTTATTTCCTCCCACTTCCAAGTGGGAATGTTAATATCCTGAAGTACGCCTCCCGGCCTTTTATGCTCAACTTTCACTTGCTGATAGTTGGGACATTTAACTACGAACTCCGCAATATCCTTATTCATACCATCCCGCCAATAGGTTTCTTGCAAGTCCCGATACATCTTCGTGGATCCCGGATGGATGGAATATCGGGTATCATGTGCCTCATGTAATATCCAGATTCTCAAATCATCAACATCTGGGACACTTAGATGAACCTGTTATCGTAGCACACCATCTCCCCCTTGGGAGAAAACCTTCACCTTTTGACTCTGCACCGCCTCCTTTAGCTTCCTCAAAATTGGATCCTCATCTTGCTTGGATTTAACATCAACCACCAAGGATCATTCTGGCCCTTTATGTACAACAACACTGCCATCGGTCAAGTCGATCAATCTAACTCCCAGTCTTGCAAGTCAGTGGACATCCTTCACCAACTCCTTATTTCCCTCATCCACGTGGGACACACTCTCCATAGAGAGTCTACTAAGCGCATCTGCAACCACATTAGCCTTGCCCAGGTGGTAGACAGTCATGTCATAGTCCTTTAATAACTCCAATGACCTCCTTTGCCGAAGGTTTAGATCTTTATATGTGGAAACATATTGCAAGCTCTTGTGATCCGTAAATACATCCACGTGGACCCCATACAAGTAATGCCGCCATATCTTCAGTGCAAACACCACCACGGCCAACTCAAGATCGTGGGTCAAATAATTCTTTTCATGAACTTTCAATTGTCTCGAGGCATATGCTATTACCTTCCCACATTGTATCAACACATATCCCAACCTGACTGTCAAAGCATTACAATACACTACAAAGCCATCAGTACCCTCAGGTAAGGTCAACACACTCCCCATTTGTCACCCCCATAACCTGAGTGAACTTCAAGATCCCTTCAATAAACTCGTGTGGATCCTCTTCCACCTTTGATCCCATGAACTCAGGAGGTTTCATCCTCAAGAAGTCTCTAATCCGAGGCGCCACTGCATTGCCATTCTATGGGACCTGCACAATAGCCTGTTGGTTGACCTGAGCGGTCAAGGCCTGCACCAACATCTGAATAGTCAACCGAAACATAGCGTGGGCAACTAGCTCTGGTGCCTGGGGCTTGCTGATGCCCATGGTCATTACCATCTCCGTGGCCTTAATCATTTCCATTCCTCTTCCATTCATTCTTCTAGGAGCCATAATTCTGCAATCGCGAATCGCACGAGTTAGAAGGATGGAGAGGCTTTTCATCGCATGACATAAAACATGAAAAAGGGAACATTTCCTAAACGTCTAATACCCTCTTCGTCATAATTGTGGCGCGCTTCACACCCATGAAAAAGATTATACTTAATGTGACTTTCTTACAACCTAAGACACTTCAAACCTATGCCTCTGATACCAAGTTTGTTACAACCTTAACGTACACCCGGATCGTAGACACGGGATAAAGAACCTAGAGAGACCCCAAGTCGACCCATGGCTCATGCATACAACTAATCTCACTCAAATAAGAGGAATGATAATATTAAAAGCATAGTGGAAATGTACTTATAGAATAACATTAGAAAATACTGGACGTACACATAAGTTGAATACTACATATGGTCTGAAAGCCTTTACGACATACGATGGGTTGATGGGACAGCATCCCCAACTAACCCGAATAATACTGAAACGTAAGATAACATAAAAGTCTATCAAACAAACCTCGAAACATGATGACTCACCAATAAGATGAGAACGTAAGATGAGATGGACTAAGGATGAGGATGAGCCTGAGATCCGGACCCTGTATCATGAAATGATACAGCATAGGAAGTATGCGGTCAGTACATGGAATGTACTGTGTATGCAAGGTAAGTAAAACGGACATCAAAAAGTAAAACAAGACTCACAAGTAAATGTAAGAGAAAGAGATCATGCATATATCATAAACTCGTAAGAAAACATAAGGCTGAAGGCTTTAAATCGCTCATAAAGCGTTCATAATCATAATCATAAGTAAACATTATCAAAACATAACCTGAGCCAATAACATAAATATATCAATTCATAAAACATGCGGAACAATGGGAGGACTCGTCATAACCGACACCATCATGGTAGAGCCTTTCATGATGCCCCACTGTCTCGCTCAAGTGGGTAGAGCCAACCCTGGCTTGCCAGGCGAGGGTCGTGCATAAGGCGTGATATCACATTTGAGAGGATCATTATCAATACATCATATCATTTACAAAACCACAGTGGAACGTGGTTATGAGACACCGACGTAGTCCTTTGAACGCTGGGCTGCTCGGTGCTAGACACGGCTCCCAAAAACATGCATAGAGGCTCATACATAAATCAATAACATCATGCATTAAAATTCATTATCTAAGATAACAGTTATCATCATTGATCCCCTTTAAAACATTCTTAGCCGAGAATCATAGGCCCTTTTCATCGGCCAACATCATAAATCGATAAATCATGTAATTCACTTCATAAATCATAAATCATTCTTTAACATGTTGGAATTGCCCAATACTTCATCATATTCAATTCTTTCAAAATATGTTCATAAACATGGGTAACTTGAATTCATGCTTTCCGGTCATCAATAAATACAAAATATTGCATACTCATTGTAAATCATAACTGTCATGAACTTTCATCAACTAGGCATTTTGGATTTAAAAGCTTGAAACATGATTTTAAAGAAAATAATAAAAAAATCTTCCCATCATTCATAATTCAATAAAGAAGACTCAATTAAATCATACCCATAAGGAGAAATCACGTTTTCATGCATTTGAGTAGAACCCCATAGACTTGAATAGGAGGATTCATGATTTAAATTGAAATTTGGGCATGGGTGGGGAAGAATTTCACCCATTCTAAAACCCTACATACCTGGAAATGGATTGACTCAAAGTTTCCTTGAATACCCACAAGGAATTTGATTGAAACTTGGGGAAGAAGACCTTGAATCTCCCAAAAATGTCTCTAAAGTTGTTGCATGAGAATGGGCATGCCATAAGGACTTAACTCCTCTTATCAAACTCAATAAATATCAAAAATGATGTAGTTTAGGGTCTAAAAGTGTAGAAAAGTCGAAAATTCCCTTAAAACTATTTTCCTGAAAACTATCTCGGATTGACCTACGACTGACCCAACAGGTCATGGAAACATACCACGGATCGTGGTATCGAGTCATCGGGTGTACTTCCTCACACCACATCTCAGATTCTTCCCACGACTCATCAGGATGAGTCGTTACCTCAAACCACGGGTCGTTGAATCGACCGTCATCAACTCCTTAACCAATCTGACTTCCCTTTCCACAAGCCTCACCACGACTCGTGGTGCCTTCCAATGAGTCGTGGTCTCCATCCGTTGAATGCACTGGAAACATTAACCCACAACTAACAAATTCAAACAACGGGTTGTCCCTCCTCACCACGAATCGTGGGATGCCCCATTTTTTCTCCCTCAACCTAAGCTCAGTCCTTCTAACGGCTGGTAATAATGACTCGTTCTTCCTAAAAATGATTCGTTACAACGTCCGTTGTCACCATAGCTCCCCTACACCCCCATTCCATGACTGCTTTCAACAACTCGTGGTGTCCACCCACGAGTCGTTGAGTTGTGCATTCTGTGATGTTTTGCTAGTTTTATGCATTTTTCAAATTAAACTCTCGGGTCTATTCTTAGGCCTTTTCGGGGTATTACACTGGTAGGCATAGTGCGACGCCCTATGCACCTGGCCTCCAACGCCGGCGTCTTGCTCAATCAATGTCTTGCTCGCATATTCATCCCTCAAGCCCTTCCTCGCATGTGTCATACTCTAAAACTCTAAACGTACGTACACACGCATCCGTTAAATGATAGAAACTTATGGGGTATAACATTTTTCCTGTGCTGCACCAGCGTTACACAGGTGCCAACCTACCGAGCACAGGTTCTTGCTTCCAGCAGACTTGTTCTTTATTCAATTCCTTTTCTTTTCTTGTCTTAATCCAATGCCTGCAAAATCAAAGAGAAAAGGCATAGAACCCTCCTAATTGTTGTGAAAATCATGCAAAAGTTCATGCTTAAGAGTCTAATGAGTTGGTAATTACCAACTCATCAAATTTCCAAACTTGAACCATTGCTTATCCTCAAGTAAGGCATTCTCTCACAACTAAGAATTAAATTAAGCATTCATATCACAAGATCTGCACAAGGGACTTCTAAAGCTTAAGACAACCCCAAAAATCTCACACTAACTCAAGAAAAATAAAAGACTTAAAACATGTTGCACAAACTCAATTGGTAACCACAAGCATTTGACATATTTCATTTTCATTCTTTCAATTCAAAATAGTGGGGATTTGCAACCAAATCACTCTCAATAAGCATCTCAAGTCATTGACAATTAACATTCAAGGTTTTCCTTAAAGTTCACTGCTCCACTTGTCTCATGCACATTCACACCTTTTAATTGAAAACACAATTTTAGCATGTACTCCAAGGAAGTGATGACACTCACACAAAGAGAGAATTCCATTTATATTCAGGCAATTCACACATAGGGATATAGAATGTAGAAAAGATGCTCACTTCTCAAAGACATTCAAGTGCATACACAATTGACCCAGAGGCTTTCCCTTCATGTAACTCACTACTAAATTAGAATTGCTACACTCAGAATCACTAAGGACTTTCGGGCCATAACAATGGCTAGGGGTAAGGGTAGGAAAATTTTTAGTTCTAGTGACTAGATCCTCCCTAATGATTTCTGTGAACACAATCAAACATCCAGCTATACTCATGAAATTATTTCAATGTATCTCTCCTTATTTATCATTCATATTTTTCATCAAGAAACCAACCTTGTAACACCTTGGATTTTACATTTATCATTATCTAAGCAAGAAATAGAACCATTTAACTTTTTTTCTTTTTCTTCTTTTGATTGGAGGTCATTAAACCAACTACTTCATTCTTTTCATCAAGCAATTTGGTGCTACCTCACATTGAAGCTCACATCTTTCCCTTTTATGCACACCCCAAAACATAGGATCTTGCCTACACTTTATTTCACTTCCTTATCTTCTTATATGTTGGGCTTCCAAGCTACATTTTTCTTTCATCATTAACAATTAGGAAGGATGGGTGCCAAAGAAGAGGACTAAAAAGGGTAATAATCTTGTAATGTGGTTTCCAAGAAAAATGGTTAATGGCCCAAATATTGGCTAACAAGGATTAATATTCAAGGAGGCCATTTTTGTAGTGAAGTGACTATTCAAAGAAAGCCTAAGATCATTTTCTAAGTAGTTACATCTAGATTTTCTCCTTGACTCACACTCGGGAAAAGTTTAAGACAATGTGCACACAAGAGAATCAAGTCAAAGGCCTCACCACACAAGGCATCACACTCCTAGGAGTTCAACAATTTCTCACAATCAAATCAAAGGCATGAACTTCGACAAGCCAACTTGCAAATCAAGAAGCCAAACAAGGAATGTGAAATACATGACAAGAGAGTGCTCATTTTCAAGTTCAAAATTCATTGCTATGCCATAAATTTTTTTTTGGTGGTACCAATTAAGTAAACACAATATTGACTCAAAAACATGGCATTTTCCCTTAAGAAAGTCGCCTCTCAATCAATCATAGGGAAATTTCACCTGGTTCGACACACCAAAAAGAAAAGAAAGAAATTTTATTTTTATCTTTGGAAAAAAACCATGGTCAAAGAAAACAATGGGAGTTTATTACTATCTACTATAAACAAAGGCAATTTTCCAAGCATGGGTCAAGAATTAATTGTAATGTAAGACCACCTGTCAATGGCACTTCACATTGTCACGCAAGATTTTTCATTTCAATACAAGCCCGACAAAGGCATTCATCAATCTTTAAAAACATAACAAGCCCGATGAGGGCGTTCATTCAACTGGTCAATTCAAACACATCAACAAAATAATAAATCAAGTCCAACAAGGGTAATAAGAGACAATAGCTAACCAAAAAGAGAGAACAAATCCCACTCCAACTATGAATTTACATTTTCCCCAATGTACAAAGTAAGAACAAGGATAGGTAAGAACTCCCTGAGTCGGCTACTCTCGACATCATCATTAGCCTCTTCAGCCTCACCATTATCATCTCCATGGTCGGCCTCATTTATTTCATCTAAGCCCGCAAATAAGTCATCAATAGGTCCATGGGTTGTAGGTGGGGTAGCCATGACTGCATCAAGAAGGCTCATATCAGGGTCGGCCGTGGGTGCCCTGTTCTTCAGCTCTTTCACATCAGCTCGGATAGATGAGAACTCTCCCTCAACCACATCCACTTGGGAGCACAACTTTTTCAAGATGTCAAACACATCCTTCATCGCCTTCTTCACTGACCTTTAGATGAGGGTTGACAGATTTTAAACCTACTTTTGGAGTTGATTTTCATGAGAGTGTTCCATCTCAACCATATTTTGGATTCCACTTGTCCTGGAGGATGAAGGAGGAGGTGAAGGCCCTCGGAGTAATGCTCTTCAAAAATATGACTCGACACTTTGGGGTTTGGCTCATTGAGGTCGAGCGCCATGGAGGACTCCTCTATGTCATGAGTGGTGGAGCCTTTTGGTACACCACATTTTTGGAGCCTCTTTCTCTTACTTTTGGGAGCATCAGCATCCCTCTTCTTGTTAATGCCAACCACGCCAGTAGCGAAGCTAGGCTTTTCATCTGAAAATAGTGGGACACCTGCTTTCTTGTATAGTTGGCTGATGAGCACCGGGTAGGGCATGGAGAGGCCTTTATGGAGAGCTTTTCTATTTATCTGGGTGGCAACCAATTCATCGAATTTTATGGGAACTCCGAACATTATACAAGCAATTAGTATGGTAGCCTCAATGTGAACCCTCTGATCGTTCTTGTAAGGCATGAGACGACAACACACAAACTCTTACCACAGTTTGGCCTTGAATTTGAGGTCTTGCCTTGCAATTTCACCCCCCATGGTGGCCCAGACTGGTTCACCATTGACAATAATGCATGCAACACAACCAAAATTATTCTCCTTGTCGGCCATCCTCGCTACAAACTCAGTCCCAAAATCAATTTTATCCTCCTAATAAGTAGCATTGATAGTGTCTGGAGTGATGCACCTCCACTCCGCGGACCATGACTGATGGGCGGCAGGGGAACTCATCTACCTTCCCCTTATTCTTCATGGAGTCTTTCCTTGCTTGATATGAGGCATAGAACTCCGGCACTAAGTTCGGGAAGAAATTGGGTAAAGCCTCCGTGAAAACTATCCAGGCCTTTCATTGAATTATGTGTTGACGTTGGGGAAGTCATCCCACAGCCATGTCAAATCAAAGCGCTTCTCTAGGGTGGTTGGCTTGTCTTTGTACTTGAGGAAATACCCCTCTATATCAGGCACACAGAAGAAGATGGCATCTCAGCTGTTAGCAGGGGCTGGGTTGCCTTTTCCTTGCCCTTACCTTTGCTTTTTGATAAGGATGGGGCTTTTCCTTTGTCTTGTTGCCTAGAAAAAGTCATGTTCCGGTAATAATGTTTTTTTCACAAAAACCATACTCTTTTTGTTTTGAATTTTATTTTTTGACATGGAAAGTAAAAGGAAACAACTAAGATAAGCGAAGGGAAAAAAGTTAAAAGATTGGATATCAACAAGAATGGAACAAAATAGTCAAATCACTGGAAGCGCCTGCGTTGGACCTGCGTTTCACAAGTCGAGACCTGTGGTTTGCAAGTTGAGACCCGTGGTTCACGGCTCATCACAGGTATGAGGCAGAACTTTAAAATTTTTTTGTCCACTTGTGTTGCACCTGCGTTTTGCAGGTGCTTATTCGCAGTTCGCAAGTGCAACGCAGGATAGGGCAGTGCACCTGAATCTCGACCCCTATCATGCATTACAACCTGCATTTTGCAGATTTCCATCTGCGATTCGCAATTATGCAGCAGTAGCACTCATTGAATTTTATACCTATTGTACAATCTAACGGGTACTCAGAGTTCCCTAAAATATTTATCAACCACATCAATCAAATGTCAAGCATTTGGACCATTCAACGACTTCCCTTAAGATGGATATTACCCTGTCTAACATTGGGTAATATCGAGTGATCACTTCAACCCAATTTATCAACTCAAATTCGCAATTCCACACCACTCACCCAATTTATCACATTTTTATCTACAATCAAGCACAAAAGAAAAGATGACAATTTTCCCTTAAGAAAGCCGTCAACCTATTTGTCATCAGGAAAAATCATATATTCCAAGCACATGGGTTACTCAAGTTTCATCCCCAAATATTATTTTGAAACATATGAGCATATAATATGAAGCTCTACCCAAATAGATTTTGCAATTTCAACTTCCCCCACAACACCCACAACAATCACTTCTATCAAAAGCATGAATAACACATAGTGGAAAATGGGTGAACATGGGTCAGGAAAAATCAAAATACTAGCATGCTTCTTGTATGTGAATCATCATGAATGTCGAAGAACATAAATGAAAAGTGATACACATCAAATGAGTGAGAAGAGAAAAGAAATGTAAAACTCTAAATTTTTTTCTTCACAATGGCCAACCCAAAGCTTTTTCTTTCTTGTGTTTAGTGAGAGAGTGTGGTGAGTGATGGTAGAAAATAGTGAATGGGGATGGAATTTATAGATGGAGGGAAGGTTAAAGGGTTGGTGGATTTGAAGGTGAAATTAAATGGAGGAAAATGTGGGAAGTTGAAATGGTAGTTATGGGATTGTGGGAAAGTGAAGGTCGTGCAGAAAATTGGGGTTTTTGGGAAGTGGGGAGAAGTTGAAAAAGGCTTGGGTCGACCATGGGTTGGGATTGGTCAAAAATTGTAAAGACCTTTCATACCTGTACATGCGTCGTACCTATGACCGTAGAACAGCACCTACAAAATGTAGATCAAAGTGCAAGTTGCCTCATTTCTTCCCAATGCACTACAATGTGTCTGCAATAGACCTGCGTTCCGTGGATCAGTACCTGCATTTCCCAGGACGGATGCATATTTCATCATTTTGCATGATTTTTTTCTTAGTATTCTACTTTAAATCTACTAAAGACCTGCATTTTACTGATCTTCACCTACGTTTCACAAGTGAGACACAAGAAGGATTGAATTTTTCTAGGTCTTTTTGTTCGGAGATGTGCCTGTCCTATGTTCCATGGGTTTGCACCTGCGTTTCGTAGGTCTTACGGAGCTTCCATCCCCTATTTTCTTCCACTAAGTTTTCCATCCAATCCGTCCAACAAAATAAAAACAAAAAAAAAGTGAAATGCAAATGAATTTAAAGACACTTGGTTGCCTCCCCAAAAGCACCTTATTTAACATCGTGGCATGAAGGGTTTCCCTCACAACTTTACTATTCATATAGAGGTTTTCCCTCCTCCTCCACATCAACTCCATGTTCATCTTTGTCATTTATAACCACTATCTCCATGCATTCATCAAGTGGTTCCATTGGTTGACATACATTAAATGTTATTTCATCACCACCAACCCAAAATTTCAGCTCTTCTAGCTCCACATCAATTAAATCCCTTTCGGTGGCTAGGAGTGGTCACCACAATATGATGGGCACCTCAATATCAACATCACAATCCAGCATAATAAAGTCGGCTAGTAGGATAAACTTTTCAACCATGAACAACATATTAATAAGAATACCCATGGGGCGTTTTATAGAACGATCCGCCATTAACAACCTCATTGTTGTAGGATTGGGACTTCCCAAACCTAACTTCCTAAAGATCATGAGAGGCATCAAGGTTTCCCTGAGATCACAAAGAGCCTTGTTGAATATATAAACTCCAATTGTGCATGGGATAGTGAATGCTTCTGGGTCTTTTCTTGTTTGAGCAAGGTTACTTGCCATCACAACATTGCAGTGATGCGACACATCCACTCTGCCTATATCAACTACTCTTTTCTTATTGACAAGCTCTTTCATAAATTATGCATATCCGGGCATTTGGACTAGGGCATCAACCAGCAAAATATTGACAGACAACTTATTGAATATGTTAACGAAGATTTTTAAGTGGTTATCCTCTTTCTTCTTTGATGCCCGCTAAGGATAAGGAGGTGGGACTCTAGGCGCTTGGCCTTTTGTATTGGTTACTTCCTCACCTGTTTCATCAATGACCTCAGCTTAAGAAGGAACATCAACTCCTTCCTCCAATATCACTTCATTTTCAACATCGATAGGTGCTTTTGGCACCTCCTCATTCACTTCATCTTTATTTGTTTTGGGATCAGCCACCATCTTGGGCTTGTCACCACATTCGTAACCACTTTCACACTCCCAGTGATAATGTCCATGCAATGACTATCCTTCTTGGGATTTGGCACTATATCGCTCGGAAGAGTCCTTTCATTCGTAGGTTCATTTGAGTTGACAATTGATTCATTATAGCCTCCAAATGTTTGATCAAAAATGAATGGGAGCTTACTGTTTGAGCATGGTTAGATACCTCCCCTTTTAATTCTTTAACACCACTACCCATGTACTCCACCTTATTTAATACCCGAGTAAGCATCTCTTTAATTTTGGAACTCCCCTCATCATTCAAACCTAGGTGCATTGGGGCTACATCAGCTTTAGGAGGTGGAATATACAGTTTGCACTTCGATGGTATCTATCCCCATCTCATTCGGGTTCTCGATTCCTCTACCTGCTGCCTCTATCACCCCATCCTTGGTTTGTACCTTGATCTCTCCAACCTTGATCCCCATCACGGGGACACCAAGGACATTGATTGGCACCTTGGTACCCTTGACGACAACCCATCATTTGACCAGCCATAAAGTTGGCCTTCCTTATCATACCGCGGTGGTGAAACATCTCCTTAATATTGGTTGGGACATTGAGTTCCCATTGAATTAACTCCCTTGGCTCCTAACCCCAATAAGTGTTTTGCCATCAGATCGACTTGGATCATCATTTTTTCTAAGGTCTCATCCTTCTCTTCATCAGGTTTCCTCAACTCAGCTACAAGATAGATAGATGAGGTCCCACTAGCGGATACCTCGGTGTCCTAGTATGCCAGGCTCTACTAATTTTTATCATTCTATCAAGGAGGGCCTTGGAAAGCCATATGTTTGGTCTGTAATTGCACCCCCTGCAAGGTTGTTGGCCACTGACTTGTTGATGGAGTCAAGATACCTGTAGAAGCTTTGCAGTAATACTCAACCGGGCAAATAATGGTTGGGAAAAATGGCCACCATCATTTTGAATCGACGCCAAACTTCGTGAATGGGCTTCCTTGGGAGTTGACAAAAGGTTTGTCTCTCAACTATAGCATCCTAGATGGAGGGAAAATCCTATTCAAGAAGGATTTGGTTAATTCATTCCAAGAAGTTATGGACCCCGGAGGCAGCTCCTCCAACCACACTATTGCTTCACCTGTTAATGAGAATGGGAACAGCCGCAACCTTATCGACTCTTGGCTTATGTTTTTTATGTTGAATGGTTGACATATCTCTATGAAATTTCTGAGGTTCCGATTAGCATCCTCGGAAGCTTATCCCCCAAACAAACCTTTCATTTGCAAAAGGTGAAGCATGGTACTCGTGACATGAAAGATTACATTCCTACCATAGGCGGTAGGCGAATGGCACCAACCACGTCATTGATTATGGGATTATCTTCCCCCTCTATTGTACATCCGCTTGAGTTACTAGAATGGCTCATCTTTTGCAAACCTAAACAACCAGCAAACTAAACACAAAAAGTGAAAACAACAAAAGATGCAGCAACACAATTGAATTACCTAACAACTAATGGCAATCGTATGCAACTCCCCGACAGCGACGCCAAAATTGATAACCCCAAAATCCACTCCTCAAAGTGTGAGATAGTACATGATCGTATGTAATATAATTTACCTAACTATGAGTCAGGGTCGAATCTACAGAGAGTTGGAATAGACTAACCACAAGTCGTAGAGAAAATTAAATTTTCATGTATAATTATTTATATTATAAAAAGGAAAAATTGGGGAAAAATGGGGAAGCTATAGAAATATAATGTCAAATTAAAAAATAAAGCAATGGATTAAGGCAAGCAACACGAATGAACTAGGGATGTGCTTTTGATAGGGGCGTCGATTGGATTGGGGTTAGTTAACTAGTCTCAAATATCAACTACAACATGAATAGCAGCGTCAAAGGCTACACCTGATGTTTCTCAACCATTTGGGTGAATTTTCCTTGGATTTTCTCGAACCCAAGGTCAATAATATCAATCAGCTATCAAAACTTGGGGAAGAGCTTAACTATCTCTAGCTTCAGCCCTTTAATGGGTGATGGAAATGGGTTTTGACTATCTCTAGCTAAACCCAACTTATCAATGACCCAAATCCTCACTAATGCTTCCTCACCCATATCTTACTCCTCTCTCTCAAGCAAAATCAAGATAAGAAAAGTAAATTAATGTTTGCAACCATTAATTATAGCATTCAAACTTAGAGGAAACACTAGATTCGTGCATTGCAATTAAATGTTAAACTAAATCAACAACACCCAATCCATTCTAAACCCAATCATTGACACTGATGTTGGGCATATTCTTATGCTCATTTTCCTTGTTTTTACCCATATTTTGCTTTGTTTTGAGTTCATGATCCCTATGAAATGTATGAATTCATATTTTCGTGTGTCTTGTGAGATAATGAATGTTTCTAGATGTTTTGAGTAGTAAACCAAGGAAAAAGAACCCACAAATGACTCAAGGTGTGAAGAAAAAGAGTTTGCAAAAGTTGGCCTGGGGCTATGATTGGCGTGGTGCGCCCAACACTTGTATTTCAAAGAACAATGCACCAAAATTGGTTCTATGGATGGCGTGGGCCGCCAGATTCCTTAGCTTCATATATGAGAATTTGACTAACACCTTGGCGAGATGAATGTCATGGAGCCCCAAAAGCATTCCAGATTTAAGAAACTTTCCTAACATTTTGGGGTTATGGATTGAGTGGGGCGCCAGAAGGGTCTTCAAGCTCAGAAATTTGACTAACACTCTGGTGTTATGGATGGAGTGGGGTGCCAGAAGTGTTTAAAAGTGTAAATATTTGCCTAACCCCTTGGTGCTATGGCAGGAGTGGGGCTCGTGGAGCAATTCTTTAGAGGAAATTTGAGTAACTCCTTGGGACTATGCATGAGGCGGCACACTAGACCCTTCTCGGTTGATTTTGGCTGAATTTTAAGTCAATTACTTAAGGGAAAAGCGTCATTTGAAGGTTCACCTATAAATATAACATCGAGGGCACTTTTAGTAGATAGTTCATTACATCATTCATTATTTTGAAGGTTCTAAACATAGCTTTTTGGAGGACAGACAAGTCCTACTAAGGTTTCTTCTTTTATTTATCATTTACTGAGAATGATGATGTTATCTTTATTTTTCTTCTTGTATATGAATGGCTAAATGCCCATTCTAGGGTTTTAATCATAGTTGATGGTTGAAATTTGAAAGACTGATTTATGCTAGTTTTGACGCTTCATTAAAGGTTGTTTATATTTACTTGTTTTAATTGCTTATTCACTAGACTGATCACCTTGTGAGTAAATATTTTGGCTTTCGGTTAAACTTGGGAAAGGAAACTAAAAGGGTTAAAAGTAAATGTAAAATAGGAATTTGAAGATTCGTTGGCCCATTGGTTGAAGGTTAGAAGTTGTTGATGAGGATAGAGATATACCCTTCAACCTTATTTAGTTGAAATACGAGTAGGCATAATTGTTGTTTCATGTTTCTCCCGTGAACATAGGGATATAGTTGTTAGGGTTCGTGAGATAGTTCTTGGATGCTCAGGAGAGTGGAAAGAAATGGGATAGTAACTTGCAACTATCAACCTTATGAGGAATCAATCTAGCATAATCATTTCTTGAAAACTCAACCTGAAATGAAAGTGCCATTTCCCTAGGTTTTCATCATCATTTGAAGTACAAACAAGTTTGCGACAATCTTAATCCTTTAGTTAATTTTACATTTCAAGATTTCAGTAGTTTAATTCTCCAAACCATTCCCCATTTATCTATTTTGTTAGAATAGAGAAATAAAGAAATAACCTTGAGCGATTGATCTGA
Source organism: Datura stramonium (assembly GCA_018107945.1). Taxonomy (NCBI): domain Eukaryota; kingdom Viridiplantae; phylum Streptophyta; class Magnoliopsida; order Solanales; family Solanaceae; genus Datura; species Datura stramonium. Next base: position 120,742 of record JACEIK010001448.1, on the reverse strand, counting down.
CAAGTCTTTGAGGGATAGATAATTGGGACTTCACCATCCTATATTACTTGATGACTATGTCTGCTTGCATGCACTTGGGCGATATTAAGTTTTTGGTTTCATTGGTGGGGACTTCAAGATTGATTGATCGTTTGTAGGTTAGGATTTTTATTCTGCTATTCTATATTTAATGTTTTTGTTTGTTTGTTTGTGAAGTTAGAGGTGTTGTGTGCTCAGTGTATGCCAAATACGAGAAGTCAAGAACCATTTTGGCTTATTTTGACCCTGAAATTGAAAGAACCTTTCGAGGTTAAATATAGAGTATAACAAGTAAGCACAGGGCAACAACCAGGAGAGGGTTCTAGTGTTTAATTTTTCTAGGCTGAACTTGGAGAACGCTTCTAAAGCGATCATCAAGCCGGACATCACTGGGAACGTCGTGTTAAAGGATGGGAACATATGGTTGGTCCAAAACACTTGCCAATATCAGGGAAAGCTGCAAAAGGATCTCCATAGGCATCTAATGATGTTCATGGATCTGAGTGAGAACTTTCACTATCAAAACGTGTCAGATAAGTATGTTAAGATCACGTTGTTTCTATTCTCATTGATTAGTGAGGCAAAGGAGATGCTTCGAAATGAGCCTACATGTTCCATCACTAGTTGGGAAGTTCTTTCCAACAAGTTCATCAACAAGTTCTTCTCTTCAAGGAGGACGAAGAGTTGAGAGGGATGATCTTTGGTTTTCTGTAGAGAGACGATGAGATCTTGGCTCAGGAATGGGAATGATACAAAGGCTACTTGAGAATTGTTCGCACCACATGCAGCCGAAGGAGATTATTGGGTACAAGTTTATAGAAGGGATGAAGCCAGAGTCAAAAATCTTACTTGACGCTACCGCACAGGGTCAAGTTTTGTCCAAGAGCTATGATGAAATTAAAGATCTTTTGAACCTCATGTCAGCAGGGAGTCAAGACTATCAGGACTCAGGCAAAGGATTCACAGCAACCAAGATGTCAGGAAAGCTCGAGGTAGATGGTATGGCGGCAATCCGAGTAGATATAAGTTAGCTGGTGAATGTGATTAGAAAAATTGTGACCACACCAGTAGGAAGTCAGGTTCAATAGGTCCAGACTCCACAACTATCAAGTGAGGTGTGTGGAGAAGGCCACGCTTATTTAGGTTGTCCACTAAATTCAGAATCTATATTTTTTGTGGTACAACAAGGTCATGGTGGAGATTTTATAGGTAACAACTACAACCAGGGTTATATGAATGCAGCCAACCCCTCATGGGGAGGGAATCAAAATTTCCAAAGGCCCCAAAATACCTATCTAAGACCTCAAGGCCAGCAGCTGAGCAGTTCATTAGAAATGACAATGAAGTAGTGGATAGTTCAACAGACTTAGGTTGTTAATGAGATGCAGAAGTCCATCATGAGCTGGAAAGACAGATGGGGTAATTGGCCTTGCAGTAGACTAAGAGGCCGCAATGGGCACTTCTGAGTAACACTAAGAAGAACCCCTAGGAAAATGTGTGTGCAATTTATTTGAGCAGTGGTAACGAGCTGGGTGAGGTGATCTCTAGAGTGAGAAAGCTGATAAAGAGTAGGTTGTGATGTCCATACAGAAGGTTGGTGAGTCAAGAAACTCAAATCCAAAGTTGGTAGAAGCCATACCAGCCCCTAGATTTTCTTAAAGATTTAAGAAGCAAAAGGAAGACTCAGCCTACCAGAAATTTCTTGATGTGTTGAAGCAAGTACATGTTAACTTACCATTGGCGGAGCTTTTGTAGGAAGTACCAAAGTATGTCAAGTATTTGAAGAACATTGTGGCAAATAAGAGAAGGTTGGTGGAGTTTGAAACTATGGGTCTCACGGAAGAGTGCAGTTCTCGGGTTAAAAACAAAATTCCTAAGATGCCGAAAGACCCTGGGAGCTTCACCATTCTAGTGGTTATTGGTAACAAAGAAGTAGGTTCGGCATTGTGTTACTTGGGTGCAAGCATTAATTTGATGCTTGCATCCTTATTTAGAACCTTAGATTTAGGTGAACCACGTCCGACCACAGTAACTTTGCATCTTTCCGACCGGTCTCTTACTTATCCTGACGGAATCATAGAGGATGTCTTGATTAAGGTTGGATCTTTAATCTTAACTGTGGGACTTCATAATCCTAGATTATGAAGTAGATGCAGCAGTTCCCCTCATTTTGAGGAGAGGGTTCTTAGCCACCACAGATGCGGTCATAAAGGTAATGTCGGGTAAGATGCTGATGACTGTGGATGGTAGGAGGTTGTCTTCGATGTGTTCAGAGTGGAAAAGTGGCCACCTCATTATGAGAAATTCATAGTGAAGCCAGCGGTAGATCCTAGAGAATGTGAGCGGGTAGTTGAGTAGCATGTGCTACATGCGAGTTTAACAAGTTTTTAGAATACAAACTATCTCACTCGACTGAAGGAGTGAGAGTGACTTTCATCATGCTGTTATATTAAATCAGGTGCTGCGCAGGAGGTAACCCATGAATGTCGTGCCACAACTATAACTAAGGTGCTTAGTGGGAGGAAGCCCATCTTTCTAACATTTTTTTTGCAGAGATGAATAGGGCTTTGGAGGTAAAAACAACAAGGAAAATGAGTTGAAAAAAGTTCAGTTTGGGGTGAGGTACTTAGTGTGGGGCGCCAGGTGTTAGCTCCAGAAAAGAATTTTTTTGAAGGTTGGTGCTATGGGTGGCGCACCGAGCCAGCCCCTGTCCATGAAGAAATTTTTTTCTAAGTGTGTGGAGAGGTGACTGGCGCATCGTGCCAGGGTGTTGTGGTCCAAAATTTTTTGGTCCAATGGGTCAAAGTCGACCTAAGGACCTTAAATTTTTCAAAAACCTAGGCCCATATCTTTATTTTAAATCCTCATTCATCCCTGTCACTAAAAGTCATAACAAAAAGCAAATAAAATTCTCTCTCTCTTCCATTTAGGCCATAACTTTCCCTCTCCCAATCCCCAATTGTTGTCTTCTCCAAGAAGCTTGGTGAAGTTTGTTTCATCAACTCAAGTAAGTAATTATATCTCTCTTAATTATATGAAAAGCATTCTCCCATACCCTTCTTTCCTAAGTTAAAGACCACAAATCACCATTATTGGTGAAAATCTTGAATTTCATAATGTGGGTTTCATGAGCTTTAATTTGTTAAATTCTTCCATGATAATGTGTTATCCATGTTGGGTTGCTTATTTTTGGTTAAATATAGTGAATTGAATTTACGGGGATACAAGGAGTTAATGATTTAAATTTCATGATTTTGGTGGGTAGGACATTGATTGTAGAGAGAGAAAGTACTTAGTTCTTATAGTCTTGAATGTGAAGAATATTGTGTTTGTGAGAAATACATGTTAATTCATTATGGATTGTAGTAAATTAATTGTTGGTTGTTTTTCACGCCCCAAAACTGGGGTAGGGTGCAACTGGCACTCGATTCATGATTGATCGAGAAGCCGGCTATATGACATCTGTAACTATAACACTTAGGCCATCCAGGC
>JACEIK010001447.1:215802-227953 GCA_018107945.1 Datura stramonium | reverse complement strand
CTTATATACCAGTATATTTCATCTTACTAACGTCCCTTTTCTTGGGGACCTTCTTTCATGCCGCAGGTGTAGGTAGAGGCTGGGATTGCTAGTTGCAGTAGCAGTTCGTGAGATTAGCGGATGTGTTGGTATGCTCCTTTCTTTCTGGAGCTAAGATATGATTTTATTTTAGTTAGAGTTTTGAGATGCAGTTATGGGTAGGTTAGAGCCCTATTCCGACCATCAGTCAATTTTCTCTTTGGAGGCTTTGTGGACTTAGTGTGTATAGTGTTATTTAGTTTGTGGCCTTGTCGGCTTTTCATTGTTTGGTTTAGCATAGTCATAGCCTTATTTGCATTTTAGTTGTTTACCCTGTATTGTTGAGACCTTATGGGTCTAGTTTGTACTCCAGTTGATTGCGACAGGTGGCCTAGATGGCCGAAGTGTTATAATTACAGATATCATATAGCTGGCTTCTCAGTTAGTTAGGTATCAGGAACTAGTCGCGCCCTCCCCCAGTTTTGGGGCGTGACACCTTATGTCACATAAGTCTCAGGAATTCCCTTGAGGTTATTCACCTAAATGAAGGTATGTTCCATAAGCTACTCAGAAGTCTTATAAGTTGTATATCCACAGTTATAGTTCCTTTAAGTCAAGGTTGAGACCTATACAAGTCATAGTCTCAGAGTCAGTGTATTGTTACATGGTAAAACCGATAGACATAATTTGAACCTTATTGACTACTAACATGATTTTGCATATGATTTATAGACTTTACCACTAATGAGACATATCATTTGGGCAGATATTCATAGATGTTACCATCAATACGGTTATATTAGTTGGGCAGACATTTCAATTAGACCTTACAATTGGGAGGCCTATCGATTGAGCAATTACAGTTTTATTATGCATACACGTGATTGCATTGACAAACAATATAGAGTTACAGTCAGGGTACAGTCTCCAGAGTCAGGTTGTTTCTATTCCTCTCTCTGATTTAGTTATCTTGTTTGGATATAACTTATATTATAGCTTTCAGCCTTATATACAAGTACATATAATTCATACTGACGTCCCTTGACTTGGGGACTTGCATTCATGCTGCAGGTGTAGGGTAGAGGCTTTGATCTGTTATACCCAGAGCTTACACCCTGGACGGGACACGGTGCTTGGAGTCATAGGTTACCCCAAGTCAGCCCCCGGTCTATCATACGTGACATTTTGAGTAAAAATATAAATATAGTGGAAGCTTTAAAGTAAACTATAAAACATTCATGTAAGTAGAGCTAAATCATACATTTTAAAAACATCTGAACCAACTACCAGTCTGAGAAACCAAGTCTATATTTGAAAGCCACTACAACTGATGAGTTGTTGGGACAAGACCCCAGCTAACTCCAAGTCTATAAAGAAGAAAATAGAACTGAAACAAATGATCTTTGTCGTCGAAAGATGAGGACCCACCAATGGTGCAGCTGGAGTCTTCTGGGAGTGAGCGGCTAGCGGGGCTGGGACTGAGATCCTGCAATGATACAACATAAAAGGTATGCATCAGTACTTTGAATGTACTGAGTAAATGAGAGAAACCATACACAAGAAATAAAAATGCTAAATTAAAAACACATGTAATGACCAACTGAAATACTGAACTAAAATAACTGAAATAAGCTGAGATGGTGTAGATGACCCCGCCTGATGGTCAAAGACATGCCCTAAATCTGAGATTACTGAGTTTGAACTAATTGTGCTGAACTGAGCAAACCAAAACTGAGCTGACTAATCTGAGACTGAACTGGGCTGACTAGTGGGAGAGTCTATAACCGACATGTAACCACGTGAGCTGGACGTGGAGTTCGATGTATATGCCCTATCGGTAGGATCCAATATACCTTTCCAGGGTATAAAGACATGAACTGGGTGATCACAAGTCTGGGGACATGAGGCTAATAAAACTATAACCTAAGGTGGCAATGTAGCTTTAGGAACTTGGGTGCGCTGGAACCTCGGTCCGCTCAGTGCTAAGTCCTACTCGCACTGGATAGTCCTAGACTGACTACTAAGCTGATAGCTCGGACTGGGCCCAAGACTAGTCAGGAATACATATCTGGAAGCACTTTGAGAGTCTTATTGGATCGAATTCCGTAACTAATTTCTAAGACTGGTTAGAGATTCTTATCTGGAAGTGTCATAATTGTCTAAAGAACAAACTAAAATCTGGTACTGAGTCTAGTTCTGATAACTAAGAGACACCACTAACACCTCTCAAAAATACTTCAGTCAAACTGACCAGCTGACAAAAATCTGAATAACATTGAGGATTCTAACATTCTAACTGAAACTGAACTATCATGCAGCTAACTAAGATTTCAACTCACACTAACAACATGGGAATCCATAACTTTGACAGAATCAAGCAACAAGGAAGACTAACCCAACAGGCATAATTCTAAGTGACCTCATTCAACATTATGGATAAAATCATCATTACAATAAATAGCATTTATAAGATATTTAAATAATGGAGAATATCCAACAATCAACTTAAAACATATTTCACAGGCTATAAAAAAATTAGGCATATAATTCATCCACATTCGAAAGCTCAGGGCTAGAATTCACTTTATGGGAATAACACCAATATAGTCTTAAACTGATAGAATCATATCTAAAATAAACATGGATAGNCTGATATATATATTTATTCCCTTCACAATTGAAAACTCAGGGCTAGAATTCACAGAGAAACTAGGAGGGATTTTGGGGACACAAGGGAAGAATTATTCCCTTGTTGAATTCCCACATACCCAGCTACGAATTCCTTAGAGAAGAAAGAAGATTCGCTGCAAAAGATTAGAAACCCTAGTCTTGCTTGAGAGTTCTTGAGAGGAAACTTACGCTAATTTCTTTGAAAATCTAAGTGGGAATGAGGAGGAAACCGTTTAGCCCCTCTAAATCCCCTCAAAATAACAAAAATGGATGTATTTTAGAGTGTAAGAGGCTAGAAACTTACTGAAACACCCTTAAGAAATTCGCAGGAAAAACTGACTGTCAGTCCCCCAGGAGGGACCCAACGGGTCGTTCCCAGTGACCACGAGTTGTGGTCACCTCTCATGAGGTACACTGCCAAAAATCTCATACTTATCACCACAGAGGACATCACGAGTAGTGGTGTACCCGATGACTCGTTGTGCCCCACTTGTTAGGTACACTGCTTAAAATTTCCCGGCCTCAAATTTGTTATTGACCACAGGTCACATCATGATTCGTAGTGTTGACCACGACTCGTGGTCATACCCGTGGTCACCCCATTTCTCAAATTTTTCTACGAAGTTCAAATTCCTCACCACGAGTCACTTAACGACTCATGGTCACCCCTATTGGTCATAGAACGACCTGGTGTAGATTTTCCAGTTTTCTCCATGTTAATCTCGGGTTTAGTCTCTGTGTTTCTGGGGCATTACAATATCTCCCCCTTAGGAACATTCGTCCTTGAATGTTGTAAAACATGCAGAAAAGTAGAGAATGACAATCTTTATACTCAAATACTGATCATGAAACCTGAAATTAATGGAATGACTACCTCCAAACTGAATCACAAGTCCGAACTGAATTCAAAAATCATACACATACTCATTTACATGAAAAAAATTGGAACACACGAACTGAAAGCAGTTTTGTGGAGGAAATTTATACCTAAAACTGAAATTGAGCTAGAAGGGAACAAATATGGATATCTATCCATCATATCTGCTTCAGCCTCCCACGTAGCTCCGTCAACCTGCTGATTCCTCCACAAGACTTTAGCGAAGCTACCTCCTTATTCCTTAGCTTACGAACCTGACAGTCAAGGATCTGGACTAGGACCTCTTCGTATGAGAGACTATCTTTCACTCCCACACTGTCCAATGGGACAATTGAAGTTCGATCACCGATGCACTTCTTCAATAGTGACAGATGGAATACTTGGTGCACAGATGCCAACTTTGAAGGTAATTCCAGCTCATAAGCTACCTTGCAAATTCACCTTGGAATTTTGTAGGGTCCCATAGATATCGGACATAGCTTTCTCTTCTTCCCAATTCTCATTACACCTTTCATGGGTGAAATTTTCAGATAAACTCAGTTATCGGCAACAAACTCCAATTCTCTTCTCGTCACATCAGCATAAGATTTTTGATGACTCTGAGTTGTTTTCAATCTTTCTCGGATGAGCTGTACTTTGTTCATAGATTCATGAATCGAGTCTGGCCTGATTAAAGTAGCTTCACCCACTTTAAACCACATGATAAGAGATCTACACCTTCTTCCATAAAATGCCTCAAACGGGGCCATCTGGATACTGGAGTGGTAGCTGTTGTTTTAAGAAAACTCAATGAGAGGCAAGTGATCATCCGTACTGCCGTTGAAATCGTTCGTGCACGCTCTCAACATATCTTCTAGGGTCTGAATAGTCCGCTCAGCTTGTCCATCTTTTTGTGGGTGAAATGTTGGGCTGAGCTTGACCTGGGTACCTAGTTCCTTCTGAAAAGACTTCCAGAAATGAGAGGTGAACTAGGCACCTCTATCTGAGATATATGGATAGCGGCACCCCATGAAGTCTGACCAACTCCCGGATATAAAGCCTAGCATAGTTCTCAGCTGAATCTGTGGTTTTAATTGGGAGAAAGTGTGTTGACATAGTTATCCGGTCTACTATTACCTAGATAGAATCTTGTTGCCGACGAGTCTGAGGTAGACTAGTAATAAAATCCATATTCACTTCTTCCCACTTCCAGGTGGGTATGCTGATATCCTGAGTCATTCCTCCCGATCTCTAGTGCTCTACTTTGGCTTGCTGGTAGTTCGGGAACTTAGCTATAAATTCAGCGATGTCTCTCTTCATGCCATTCCATCAGTAAATATCTCGTAAATCGCGGTACATTTTAGTAGAAACAAGGCAGATGGAGTATCTCGAGCTGTGAGCTTCAACCAGTATCTGCTGTCTCAAATCACCGATGTCTGGTACACACAATCTGCCTTGGTAATGGAGCACACCATCATCTCCTTTGGAGAAAGCCTCAACTTCTTTTATGAGAACCGCTTCATTAAGCTTATGTAAGATGGGATCTTCATCATGTTTGGACTTAACTTCAACAACCAAAGAGGAATCTGACCAGCTTTGCATTACCACTCCATCCTCAGTTGAGTCAACCAGCTACACCCCTAACTGAGCTAGTCGGTGAATATCCTTCACCAGTTCCTTTATGCCCTCTATGGGCCACGCTCCCCATAGATACTAGGCTCAGGGCATCCGCCACCACATTGGCTTTGTTCGGGTGATATAACACGATCATGTTATAGTCCTTCAAGAGCTCTGACCACCTTATCTGATGAAGATTTAGATCTTTCTGAATAAATATATACTGAACACTCTTGTGATCGGTGAAAACATCCATATGAGCCCCGTACAAATAGTGTCTTCATATTTTCAACGCAAACACCACCGCTGCCAACTCCAAATCATGAGTTGGATAATTCTTTTCATGAACTTTGAGCTGTCTGGAGGCGTAGGCTATCACCTTACCCTGCGGCATCAGAAAGCAACCGAGTCCAACTTGGAAGCGTCCCAATATACTAAAAATCCATCCAATCCTTCTGGTAGGGTCAACATTGGAGAGATAGTGAGTTGAGTTTTTAATTCTTGGAAACTGTTCTCACACACATCTGACCACTGAAAGTTCACCTTCTTCTAAGTCAGCCTAGTCAGAGGGGATGCTATAGAAGAAAAGCCTTCCACAAAGCATCGGTAATACCCGGCCAGATCCAAGAAAATTTTGATTTCGGTTGGGGAGGCAGGTCTGGGCCAGTCTTTCACCGCTGCTATCTTTTGAGGTTCAACCTAAATACCTTCACCTGAGACCACGTGACCCAGGAAAGTCATGGACTTCAACCAGAATTTGCACTTGCTGAACTTGGCGAACAACTGGTGGTCCCTGAGTGTCTGAAGCACTATCCTCAAGTGAATAACATGCTCTTCCTCACTTATGGATTATACCATAATGTCATTGATAAATATAATGACGAACATATCTAGATACTGCTTGAAGACTCTATTCATCAGGTCCATAAAGGCTGTAGGGGCATTTGTTAGTACAAAGGACATAACCACAAACTTGTAGTGACCATACCAAGTCCTGAAAGTTGTTTTTGGTGTGTCACACTCTTTGTCTATTAGCTGATGATACACCGACCTAAGATCTATTTTGGAGAAATAGTTGGCTCCTTGAAGTTGGTCGAACAAGTCATCAATTCTAGGTAGGGGATAGCTGTTCTTGACTATAACCTTGTTCAACTGACGGTAATCGATGCACATTTTGAGGGTACTATCTTTCTTTCACACGAATAGTATTGGAGCACCCCAGGGAGTGATGTTGGGTCTAATAAAACCCTTATTAAGAAGGTCTTTTAGCTGCTTTTTCAACTCCATGAGCTCAGTTCGAGCCATTCTATAAGGAGGGATCGAGATAAGATTAGTATCTAGGAGAAGGTCTATACCAAAGTCGATTTTCCGCTCAAGAGGAACTCTAGGAAGATCTTCGGGGAACACATTAGGAAATTTGCTGACAATAGGGATTGACTGAATGGTTGGAGTCTTAGAGTTGGAATTCTTGAACTGAACTAGATGATAGATACATCCCTTAGAAATAAGATTTTGTGCCTTAAGGTAGGAAATAAATCGACCCTTAGGTGTTGAACTACTGCCTGTCCACTCTAACACTAGCTCATTTGGAAACTGAAATTTGACAACTCTAGTTCTGCAACCGACTGAGGCATAACCGGAGTGTAACCAATCCATGCCAAGGATGAGGTCAAAATCGACCATGTCTACTTCTACATGATCAGCTGGTATGACCTTTTTGAAGACTGAGACAAGGCAGTTTCTATACACCCGGTTGGCTCTAACTGACTCGCCATCTGGGGTGGAGACTGAAAACGGTTCTGAGAGGACCTCTAGATTGATATTAAACTGAACAGCTATGTATGGAGTCACGAATGATAGTGTGTCTCCTGGATCTAGTAGGGCATATACATCTAGGTACAAAAGACGTAACATACCCCTGACCACATCAGGTAAGTTCTCCTGATCTTGACGAGATGATAATGCATAAAAATAGTTTTGGCGCTGACCGCCATCCGTACCTAAAGTATTGCCTGCTGAGCTGGTCGTACTGCTAGAGCTGCTGAGGTAGTGGATTGTGACCTTCCCCATCCTATTGACGGACACTCTTTAAGCCGATTACCAAGTTGTCAACAACCAAAAAAAACCCTCTCGACCCTAAAGACACTCTCCTAGGTGGTGCTTGCCTCACTTAGGGCAAGTTGGATACCTGTTGCTGGCACTGTAGCTTTGGGACTAAGAGCCAGATGCTCCACCCCTCCGATCCTAGCGGGACAGAAAGGTAGGGGCGGTGGCTGTGTTGGAGCCCTCTACTACTGCTGTGGGTGCCTACTACCGCATGACCTCTGGTGGAGATAATATAATTGGCCAGTCCTTGCCTGTTTGTTCTTATACTCCATGCCCTTTAGTTTTTATGCCTCAATTGTTGGGCATGAACAATAAGGCCGGAGAGGTCAATATCCTTAATCTGCATTACTATCCTGCACTCTTTTAGGACCATGTTTGAAACTCCATTAACAAACTTTAGCATCTGAGCCCTTGGCTCGACGACCATCTCTAGAGCATACTTAGACAACCTGGTGAACTGTAGAGCATATTCTTCTACTGTTCTGTTTCCCTATCTCAGATTCATGAACTCCATTACTTTTTCTTCCCTGAGCTCCCGTGGGAAGAATCTATCTAGGAAGGCTGTAGTGAACTCCTCCCATTCCATCGGTCCTGCTCTCGCTGGCCTCCCCTCCCTTCACTGCTCGTACTAGACCTGGGCTACACCTTTTAGCTGGTAGGAAGCCAAGTCGGCACTCTCTGAGGGACTGACACCCATAATCCAGGTGATATTTTTAATCTCATCCACAAACTCCTGTGGGTCCTCTCCCACCTTAGATCTGTGAAAATCTAGAGGGTTCATCCGGGTGAAATCACGCACTCGGGCAGCTGCTGCATACCCGTTGTTGTTGATCGGAACCACCTGCTAGTTCACCTGGTTGGTAACTGTCTAAGCGAGAAGTTGGATGGCCGCCCTGAATTTCGCGGTGGACACTGAGTCGTCCTGGGGGTTGTTGGAGCTGGTGGGTCAGGTCAGTGAGAATTACCGGCCCTTCTTCTGTTACCACATCGCGGAGGCATAATTCACTAAAACAAAACAGAGCACAAGTTAGGAGAATGATTTTGGAATTGAATTTCATCGCACGATAAAAAGTATGAATAAAAGGAATCTTCCTAATAACATCTAATAGCCTCCCCGTCACAAGTGTGGCGTGCTTCACACCCATGAAGAGTACTCTACTCAATGTGGCTTTCAGACATCCGAGGATACTCTAAACCCGGCTCTGATACCAAGTTTGTCATGCCCCGAGCTTACACTCTAGACGGGACACAGTATTTGGAGTCACAGGTAACCCCAAGTCAATCCCTGGTCTATCATACACTGGCATTCTATGTAAACATATAAATATAGCGGAAGCTTTAAAGTAAACTATAAAACATTCATGGAAGTAGAGTTGAATTATACATTTTAAAAACATCTGAACCAACTACTAGTTTGAGAAACCAAGTCTCTGTCTGAAGCCACTACAACTGATGAGTTGCTGGGACAAGATACCAGCTAACTCCAAGTCTATAAAGAAGAAAATAGAATTGAAACAAATGATCTTCGTCCTCAAAAGAAGGGACTTACCAATGGTATAACTGGAGTCTTTTGAGAGTGAGCGGCTAGCGAGGCTGAGATTGAGATCCTATAGCTGTATCATAAAATGATACAACATAAAAGGTATGCATCAGTACTTTGAATGTACTGAGTAAGTGAGAGAAACCATATGCAAGAAATAAAAATACTAAACTGAAAAGACATGCAATGACCAACTGAAATACAGAACTGAAATAAATGAAATAAGCTGAGATGGTCTAGATGACCCTACCTGATGGTAAAAGACATTCCCTAAATCTAAGATTTATGAGTCTGAACTAACTATGTTGAACTGAGCAAACCGAAACGGAACAAACTAATCTGAGGTTGAACTGGGCTGACTAGTGGGAGAGTCTATAACCGACATGTAACCACGTGTACTTAGACATGGAGTCCGATGTATATGCACCATCTGTAGGACCCAATATACCTTGTCAAGGTATAAAGACATGAACTGGGTGATCACAAGCTTGGGGACATGAGGCCAATAAAACTGTAACCTACGATGGAAATGTGGTTCTGGGAACCTTGGTGCGCTGGAACCCTGGGCTGCTCGATGCTAAAACCTACTCCCACTGGATAGTCCTAGATTGACTACTAAGTTGATAGCTTGTACTGGGCCCAAGACTAGTAAGGAATACCTATCTGGAATAGCCCTGAGAGTCTTATCAAACCGAATTCTGTAACTAGGTTCTAAGACTAGCTGGAGCTGCTTATTTGGAAGCGTCATAACCGTCTAAAGAACAAACTAAAATCTGGTACCGAGTCTAGTTCTGATAACTATGAGGCACCACTAACACCTCTCGAAAATACTGCAATCAAATGGCTAGCTGAAAAAACTCTAAATAACATTGAGGATTCTAACATTCTGACTAAAACTGAAATATCATTCAACTAACTAAGATTTCAACTCACACTAACAACATGGGAATCCACAACTTTGACAAAATCAAGCAACAAGGAAGACTAACCCAACATGTATAATTCTAGGTGATCTCATTCAACATTAGTCCTAAAATCATCCTTACAAGAAATAGCATTTATACAATATTTAAATAATGGAGAATATCCATCAATCAACTTAAAACATATTTCACAGGCTATAACGGAATTAGGCATATAATTCATCCATATTCGAAAGCTCAAGGCTAGAATTCACTTTATGGGAATAACACCAATATAGTATTAAACTGATGGAATCATATCTAAAATAAACATGGATAGCATTCTATAAGAATTCAATGAAATTTGATATATATATTTATTCCCTTCACAATTGAAAACTCAGGACTAGAATTCATAAAGAAACTAGGAGGGATTTTGGGGACATAAGGGAAGAATTATTCCCTTATTGAATTCCCACATACCCATCTACGAATTCATTGGAGAAGAAAGCTTGAATCACTACAAAAGATGAGAAACCCTAGTCTTGCTTGAGAGTTATTGAGAGGAAACTTACGCTAATTACTCTGAAAATCTCAGTGGGAATGAGGGGGAAACTGTTTAGCCCCTCTAAATCCCTAGAAAATAACACAAAACGACATAGTTTAGAGTCTAGGAGGCTAGTAAATTACTGAAACACCCTTAAGAATTCGCAAGAATAACTGACTGCCAGTCCCCCATGAGGAAACCAACAGGTCATGCCATGTGACCATGAGTCGTGGTCACGTCTCGTGAGGTAAACTTCCAAAAATCTCAAACTGATCACCACGGGGGACATCACGAGTTGTGGTGTACCCGATGACTCGTGGTGCCCCACTTATTAGGTACACTGCTTAAAATTTCCTAGCCTCAAATATGTTATTAACCACGGGTCACATCACGACTCGTGGTCACACCCGTGGTCACCCCATTTCTCAAATTTTCTATGAAGTTCAATGTCCTCGCCATGAGTCACTTAACGAATTGTGGTCACCCCCACGGGTCACAGAATGAATCGTTCTGTTACCTGGTGTAGATTTTCTAGCGTTCTCTATTTTACTCCCGGGTTTAGTCTTTGAGTTTCTGGGGCATTACATGATCGCCCATTGCAATAGGAGTCAGAGTTCGATTGAGAGTTGCTATGCTCCTTTCTTCCAAAAGCTGAGATCTAGTTTTAGTTATGTTGAGTTTTGCTGTATAGTTACGGGTAGGCTGGGGCCCTGTCCCGACCATTTAATTTGATACTTTTTTTAGAGACTTTGTGGATTTAGTATGTGCAGTATAGTATAATTTATGGCCTCGTCAACCTTTCACAGTTTATTTAGTCATATTGTTGCCTTTTAGCATTATGTTTTCTATCTTATTGTGTTGTGACCTCGTCGGTCCATATATGATCTATAGTTGATTAAGATAGGAAGCCTTATTGTCCTAAGTGTTACAGTTACAAATATTATATAGTCGGTTTCCTATTCAATCAAGTATCGGGAGCTAGTTGCGCCCTCACCCTATTTGGGGCATGATAAACATGGTATCGGAGCGAGGTTGAGTCCCAGGGAGTCCACAAGCCGAGCTGAGACTCTAGACTGAGACACTTGACCTAGAACCATGAATGGCTCCAAGCTAACCCGTGGCACATACATATCATGAATAAGAGCATAACTAAAGCGGAAGATAAAGCATGAACATGTCATAAGTAGAAGGATGCATAACATAACAACATAAACGTAAACATGAACTAACATCGCAGAATAATCTATATATAGTTGTGTCAAAAGCCTCTAAACATCTGATGAGCTAATGGGACAATAACCCCAACTAGCTTGCTAAGTCTGAAACTAAAAGACATGAAGAAAGGAGACATAATCAAAACTGATGTCCTCGGACCATGAGGACTCACCAGAATTGGAATAGAGCTGGACTAATCGGGAGCGAGCTAATGATGGGACTGAAATGGATCACCTAAATCTATATGATGATACGATATAGCATAGAATGTGTGGTCAGTAATTTGAATGTGCTTAGTATGTCGAGAAAGTAAACATGCAAGTAAAACTGTAGTATGAAATCATGAATATAAATCAAGATAGATCATGAGAGTAAGGGAAACATGCTAAAAGTCATATTTCTGAAATATACATAATCATAAGCTATTCATCGAAATCTATACATAATGAACCCAAGGTTTAGAAATAAAAATCATATAGCGTGTCATACTTGAAAACATAAGTGAAAACTCATAAACTGATCAATAGGTCAAATATACTATAAAACATGATATCATATGACATGAATATTGTTGAGTCCACAAGTGTACGGGTCGTACAAGTAATATAGTGGCCCTTTTTAAGAGCCGGATGTCGAACCCACAGGGACTGGACCAATTAAGCTAACTATCAAGTTCAAGT
>JACEIK010001447.1:197025-214582 GCA_018107945.1 Datura stramonium | reverse complement strand
CAAAAACAAGAACTAATCATATTGGTTAGTGTATATATTCACATTTACATAAAATTACATGAGAATGCATATAATTAAGTCGATAAACAAGACAAAACTACGTTATAAAGAATCACTCGAGCATGCTATTTTTCCCTAGATCAAATATGAGTATCTAAAAACATGAGGAACAATGGAGGCTTCGTCATAACCGACACCACCATGATAGAGCTCATGTGATGCCTCAACTATCTCGCTCAAGTGGGTAGAGCCGTCCTAAGCATTGCGAGGGCAAAGAACGATGAAGGTGTGATATCACAGACGTGCCCTCAGGCAGGGGAAACACTCTCTTTATAAGTCCCAAATAAGAATATATATATATATACCTATAGTAAAGCATAGTTATGAGAGCTGGGTCCTCGTAATCCTGAGCCTACTCAGTACTAGACACTACTCATAAAACATGCATATTGATCATAATCATATTCTCAAAACATAGCTTAAATATATTTATTAGGAGTCTTAACTCCAAACAACTCTGTAAAACTGATCTTGCAAGCCTTGGCTAAAAACATGATAAAATATACATGACTTACATGGGCTTGCCCAACTCATGAAATCATACATATTTGAAATAAGCTTCATAATATGAAATCATGGAATCATAAATTGAGAATTCATAAATATTCATGCATACTAGATAATTCGTCATTCTTTAAATCATAGGTTTATAAGCTAGAAATTCATGAATCATGCACGTCCTTAGGGCACCCAACCATAGGTTCCTCGAAAATATTTTTCCTGAGAAATTCTACACCAATCTTGACCCACGAACTCAATCAGTTTCCAACAATATGGCTCGAGGTTACTTTATGGATAAAACCTGCAACTGTATTGCCGCAATACTTGACATGATCACCAAAGACAACCATACATGGCATGTTGGAGATCAAAACAATGGTTTTAATGTGCGTACTCCTTCATTAACTCATTTGATAAAGGAGAACCAAGAGAGAGACCAGGTGATGTCCGTCATGGCCACAAATAGTACATTATTGATAAAAAAACTAATAGAAAGTAAGTTCAAGAAGGTAAATGCAGTGAAAGAAGCACTAGGGTTCCACCTTACTATGCACAGGCATGTCCTCCTCCCTACCATGGTCAATAGTTTCGAGACCAACCATCAGCATAATTTTAGGATGCCAACTATGTTTGAAATGCACCGGGTGGTAATTGTGCTATGGCGCACGCGGTTGTGAAAATAATACATTGACTCTTTAAGAGTCGGATGTCGAACACACAAGGACTGGAGTTTGAGTGAATTACAAGTTTAAGTACCAATTCAAAATTCAAAATTGTTGATGTTTCAATATTTAAGATTTGTTTCTAAATCTAAGTGTGGTCACAAAATACTTTGATAAACATGAATAGAAGAATCTAGAGTTAAGGCCAAATAATCACATAAAGTTAAAATTCGTAGTGGTTCAAGTATATAACTTCCTTTGTTATCTCATAAGATAAATTCCATGTTCATGGTCTTTTGAGCCTCTAAAAATAAGCGAATTAGCGTCGCAACTACATCATTGAGTGGGAATGTAACAACCTAATTCATATGCAATTATCTATGTGGTTGGTTTATGGGGTTAATGCCCTTGGTTATGAACTTTTGAACCTCTAACCATTTAACCTAGAATTAACTTCACAACTACGTCTATGAGTGGTGATATGACAATTTAATCCTAAGTGTCTAGCTATCTTTCCATTTAGTAACCAAGCAAGGAGAATTAGGTATATTTCTATCCTAACTACGAATCAAGTATTGAAGACTTGAAGTTACTTCTTGCATTCCAAGTTCTAAGCTAGGTTCACGCTTTCGAGTTTGCCTAAGAATAACACTTGCATTTCAATGGTGATCAAGCTTAAATTGATAAAAATCATGAATGCAAGAACTAACAACAATGAAGAACTTGAACCAAATAGAATTAAGCGATTACAATCATGATATGTGGCCTCAACTCTAGAAGAAGGGTTTTATCCACTCATGCTAATACATGAATTCATCACAATCTTTGAATTCATGAAATATAAGAGTGGAAAAATAAAATAAAGATGAACCCTAGTAGAGTTTCCTCCGTTCTCCCTCTGCTCCTCTGTGATTTCAGAACATATTCCTTGATAATTGATAAAATAAACTAAGTGTTCTATTTATAATAAATGAAATTTAACTCATCAAACGTAGCTACTGGATTGCCTGTCCCTTGTGCGTGCACGAACAGGCATGGCACGACGCTTGGCATGCTGCCTGACTGGCGTGGCAGTGTGTGGTAGACTTCCTTTCATGCTTCCATCATACATATTCTTTATACTTCATTCCAAACTTCTTTCTTGCTTATGCAACGTCATAATTAGTTTCCTCCTTAGCATTTTCCACCTACAAAATAAGCTAATCATGTTCAGTAGTTCATGCACATAATTATAGCATAATTACATGAGATTACACCAAAAATATGGTAAAAGCATGACTAAAGCTCGGTTATAAATATCACTTGGGCACGTAAATATGCCCAAGATTAGATGGTTACCCAAGGCCACACTATCCATAAAATAAAGTCATCCATAGTCCAATTATCAAAGCTAATGGAGACCTCAATCACAATGTCAGGGTCAATATTATGCTAGGAATGACTATGGTTACTCGAGTCAAATCTGGAAAGGTGGAAGTTAATCAAAGTTATAACCCATATGTTCCACCAAGAGGACCATCATTTAGTTATCACAATTGAACGGATGGTCCATCACAAAACAAAGGGATTTCAAGAATTGAGGGCATGCCTTTATTCAGAAGTTGGAGCAAAAAATGAGATACCTCTATAGAGAGCAAAATCCAAAGCAGAAGGGCTAACTTCCTAGTGACACCATGACAAATCCCAAAGGAAATAGAAGTACTTCTAATTCTCATTGTATGTCTATAGTGACTCAGAGAGGCAAAATGTTACATTCCAAAGTTGATTATCCATATGATGCTAACGTTGGTGTAGGTAGTGAGGTGAAGAGTAAGGATGTTGAAGAAGGGGTGGTGTTGAAATCACTTGTTGATATTGCTAGTGATAAGGTGACAATGGATCAAAAAGAAAGGAAAAAGCGAAGGAAAAAGTGGGTGACATCACTAAATCCTATCCTCAACCTCTTTCTCCCTTTCCTTTAAGACTAGCTAAACAAACTCTAGATGCAACAATGGATAAGCACATTGAGAGGTTAAACGAAGCTATTTGAAGGTTGCCATTTTTTGATTCATTGAAAGAGATGCCCGAATTCATCAAAAACATAAAAGAGTTACTAACAAAAAAAAGGATAAATGAGGAATATGTGACCCTAATAATCCATTGAGTTAGTGCCATCATTACTGGCACACATGTGGAGAAAAAGGGAGACCATGGGGAATTTACCATTCCATACAATATTGGATAGTATGACTTTGTGAGCTCTATGTGATAATAGGGAAAGCATTAACTTGATGCCTCTAGCTATCTATAAGTTGTCGGGATTTACTATGTTAAAAACCACCTACATTTGGCTTTAATGGATGATAAAACAATCAAAAAGCTTGAAGAGGTGCTACAAGATGTGCTGGTGAAGGTCGGAAAATTCATACTTCCAGCTGACTTTGTTATTTTGGATTGTGATGTGGACATGGATATACCCATCATTCTTGGGTGACCCTTTCTTTACATGGTAGAGCTTTGATGGACTTGAAAAAGCATGAGATTGCATTTTAGTTTAATGATGAAACAATGACCTTCAAGGCAGGAAAAGGGAATGTGTTGCCAAATAGTTTTGGGAACATAACTTGTTACACCCCGTAAGTTGTCATTGACTAGATGACGTGTGTGTGTGCTTGTGAGTGTGTTTAGAGAATGGAACATGTGGGAGAAGGCTAGAGGGAGGAACGCATAAGTGTGTTATCAAGCGAGTGGAAGATTAGGGCTGGAGGTAGGGAGCACCAGGCGCCGCATTGCGCCCCTCCCATGATGCGAAGAGTGGCGTATCGCCCCTGTGTTCCAGCATGTTGGGAGGCACGTTGCAGCCCCTTTTCCACCGCCTCCCCTATATATATATGTTTAAGTGAGAGAGTTAGTTCATTTTAAAAAATTTTCAAAGAGGGCTTCAGGTTAGGCGATTAGTTCGCGAGGGTTTCATCAATTAAAGCCAAATTACGCCACTAAATCATCTTCAAGCGTCAGTTCTTCTTGGGTAGTGATTCCTAGGACTGTAAATAAAGTATTTACATAGTTATATCTTAAAAATTGGCCCAGTTCGACGGAGTCCTGTCGAGTCAAGATGGTGGAAATCACTTCTAATTGAGTCCTTAATATCCACAAGTGATAAGTAAGTATTTCTACCTTCTGAATTCCTTGAAATTTGTAAGCTTTTGGCCGAATTGGACAGAGTATGACTTGTGATCATTGTGGTTCATATTCGATGTTACGGGTTGTTTTCTTGAATTAGAATAGCTTCATTCCCTCAGTGTAAGGTATATAATTTGGAGGGACTACCGATTCTAGGTTGGAACAGGAATGGGTGAGCAGAAATCGACAATTGAGGTATATTAAGGCTAACCTCTTTAGAAATTATTCTCGTGGTATAGTTGATACGACCTGCACCTTGGCAAGTAAGTTGAAAGTACGGATTTAATGATTAGCTTCTATAAGTAGACTTGAGGTTATAGAATAGTACCCCTTGTCGGGATTGACCCTACTTAGCTTGGTGTCACGACCCGAACATAGGTCCAGATCGAGACACGGGACAAAGAACCCTGAAGACTCCAAGTTAACCCATGGCATGAACATAACATCTACGCTCAACATTTTAAATGCGAATTTCTAACATATAACCAAAATTACCATGATAGAGCTTACGTGGTCCCGACTATTACACTCAAGTGGGCAGAGCCGTCCAAAGCCTTGCTAGGGCTAAGGACGCTACCATGATATCGATATCAAGATGAAGGCCTCACAAGGGGAAGGGGAAGCTCACAAGGGAGGTCCCAAATAATCTGGAAATACCTACATTGGCACGTAGTTCTGAGGCATAGGCTTTACTAACCTAGCCTACTCGGTGCTAGACACTACTCTAAAAAACATGCATATGATCTCCATCCTTTTTCAACGAAGCAGACAATCGTCTAGTGACGAAGATGAATCATAACATACATGCATAATCTGAAATCATAACATAAGGAGCCTTGGGCTAAAACCATACCACAAGATGGAAAGAGTGGGAGTCTAGACTCCAAAACCACATGGTAAGCAAATAACATCAAATTTAGACAAATCATAAAACATACTTGATCATATGGGATTTCCCAATACTTAAACATGCTTGACATAGAAGAACATGGACATGGGTAATTCAAAATCATACTTTCATCATATAAATCTCCTCATGCTTGAATACATATACCATAATCTCAACTTTTATGAACTTTCATGGGTGGGCATCATAATGTGTAAAAATTTTGAAAACATAATTTGTAATTAAAAACATTGTAAAATATGCCCATGAATCATAATTCAACATTAGAAACATGTATAAATCATACCAATGATTTATACTTGGAGAATTCACATGTTGGGTTAAAACCCCATAGATTCATCAACTAGAATTTTCATGAAATTAAAGAGGGATTGGGCATGGGTGTGGATGAATACACCAATTCATTACCCTACATACCTGGAACAATCTGATTACACAACCCTCTTAAATGCCCAAAGGAATTTGGGAAAAACTTGATGAATCTAAGCTTGATCATCCCTTAGAACCACTAGGCTTGCATACAAGGAAGAGAATGGGTCGAGAATGAGCTTAACTATCACGACCCGAACGTAGGGCCAGATCGTAACATGGGACAAGGAACCCCGGGAGGCCCCAAGTCGACCCATTGCATAAGCATACATCTAACTTCATATCACATAAGGCAGAATACTGAACATACGATATAGTGGCAACATAAATGTAACATAACATAGCATGGTGAGTGGAATGTACTAGAAATACATATCTACTGAGTACTACAAACTGTCTGAAAACCTCTATCATATTAGATGGGTTGATGGGACAACACCCCCAACTAACCCGGCAAACTAAAACAAAAGAACATCATCAATGTCAAGACATATGGCCCTCGAAACATGAAGACTCACCAGTAAGGTTGATAGCTAAATCTGAGATGGACTAATGATGGAGGTGAACCTGAGAGTTGGGTCCTATATCATGAAATGATACAACATAGAAAGTATGCGGTTAGTATGTGGAATGTAACGAGTATGCAAGGTAAGTAAAATAGACATTGAAAATATATAAAACTCATAAATAATCATAAGAGTGGGACAATATGCTCATAACATAAGGCTCAAGGTTTTCAAAACATTCGTAATATAATCGTAATTATAATCACAAGAGGAAAGCTTTATTTAACATGACATGAGCCAATACACATAATGATAAATATGCATAAATCATGAGGACCAGTGGGAGATTCTCATAACCGACATACCCCATATAAGCACACATGGAGCCTGACTTGGAACCCTAGTCGCGAGGGTGTTCATACCCTTGCCAGGGGTAGAACCATGAAAGACGTGATCACACATGAAAAGGGCTATTTAGCCAGGGACAGTCACAAGGGAGGTCCCAACATACCTATGGTGGCATGTAGTTTTCGAGATCCGGGGTAGAACCTAGGCCCCGAACCTACTCGGTGTTCAATACTACTCCCAAAACATATATAGTGCTCATAGTATAATATGCATGAATTCATGGGATAGTTAAATCATGATAATAATAAACATACTTGTACATACGTGAACTAGCCATGACATAAGGCCCATGAGTCAGCCAAAACATAATTCATAAATCATACTTTTTATGCATACTTGAAAATCATACATATAATTTGTAAATCATCAAATCATAATGGTTATTTGAATAAATCCATATTTCAAATCATAAATAGTGGTGGGTTTGTAAATATCAACAATTGAAGTAAAGATCATAACCCGATTCATCATAGATCATACATAATTATTTTATAATCAAAATAGTTGTAAAATATGAACAAAATTCATAAAATATGATGAGATTTTCGAAATATAAAAACCCATTAGTAAATCATTAGAATTTCCTCAAAATTCAAGTTGAAACCCCATCAGAATTCTGATCGATTTTCATAAATTATGACAGATTGGGCATGGGTGTGAACGAAAACACCTATTCATAATCCTATATATCTAGTTTGATGATACCTTGACTTGTCTTGAAGATCCAAGAGGAATTGAGAAGTTGGAGGTGATGAACCCTAGCTCCTTCTTGGGAGTAAATCTAATCTAAGCATGTTGAAGAGAGTAAGGATTTAGGCTAGGTTAATCCCTTTAATTTTACCTTAAGGAAGACCAAAATGTTGTCATTTAGGAGTTAGAAGCATAGGAGTTTACCAAAATTCTCCAAAACTAACGAAATAAAACCTATAACTGGTGGTTACCACGACCAACAGTACGGGTCGTAGGTTGCTTGCACGACTCGTACTGAGAGTCATACCATGCCTGCTGCAGCTTCACTAAATCACTCATAACTTTTTACTCTAAACTCCGATCGATGCAAGGTCAGATGCATTGGAAAGAAGACTCAAAGGGATTCAATTTGATGTCTAAATCACCCAAAAACAGTTTGTAACATGAGAGGTATGATCAGTTGAAGTTGAACCTTATACGAACCAATACGAAAAACCCAATTGACAAGAAGGCTCTCAACTCAACTTCATGCTAGAGTTTCCTTGAGACCTTAATTTGCATCAAATGCAATTCTTAAACTTTGGAATTAATCTTAACACCTTGTTTCCATAAATTCATTGAGTCTGGGTCTATCCAAATACCTAGAACGGTTCCTAACTTAGCCCAAAAGTCCGAGGCATTATAATATATCAACTCACGACTGAACAAATAATTCACACCATCATATCATGAATCGTACAATGAGTTTTACCACCAACCTATGGTTTCCTCCAGTAACTAATGAGTCCATTCTTCCCCAACACTCTGAATATTTCAATGACTCATACCATGACCCATAACTCCATCATACGAGTCCTACTATTGCCCGTACAATCATTCACATGATAACTCCAAAGACTTTCTATGACTTCTGCCCATGGGTCGTACCCACATACTATGGCTCGTAGTGAGGACTTGTGGTTGGGAAACAACTTAACTAATCTAGACCATGGGTCTTCCTACGACCCATACTACAAACCTACGACTCATAGGTTGAGTCGTACTAAAGTAAATTTTTTCTAACTTTTCCTGTTGATCACACTTCAAATCTCAAGACTTGTCTTAGGAACTTTTGGGGTATTACAATATCTCCCCCTAGGGAACATTCGTCCTTGAATGTGGGTTAAGCTTACTAAAGAACTGGGAAAAGAACTGTCATCACAAATACTAAACATCTGAAGCTAAGAACTGACAAAGTGATTGACTCCAGGCTGATACACATGATTGAACTAAATTCATAAAACATACATATATGCTAAGACATGAATGGAACTGTTATGCACGACTTGACATAAAAATGAATAGAGTTCTAAGGATGAAATTTATACCTCCAGCTGGAACTGAGCTGGTAGGAAAAGATATCGGTATTTAGGTGTCATATCTACTTCGTCTTCCCATATAGCTCTCTCAACAAGATGATTCATCTAGAAAACCTTCACCGAGGCTATTTCTTTGTTTCTCAACTTACGAACCTGATCATCAAGGATCTCAACTGGTACCTCCTCATAGGTAAGGTTGTCCTTCACCCTAATTTCCTCTACCGGAACCAGTAAAGATGGATCTTCGATGCATTTGTTCAACAAGACACATGAAACATAGGATGCACCGAAGCTAACTCCACTAGTAGCTCTGACTCATCGGTCACCTTGCCAACACGTGTCACAACCCTATATGGCCCAACATACTGGGGGCTAAGCTTCCCCTTTTTTCTAAACCCTCAAGGAATCAAGAATTCTCTACTTGTCTCAAAATGAAGCTCAAGCATCAAATTATGAATTTTCCCTTTTCTAACCATTCTAAATGATCTAAATTTGGTCAAATACATATTCTACATAAGAAAATAAAATCATGGACACCCATATTGATATATTTCAATCTCGGGCGCAAAAAGTAAACCCCGAATCCACAAGGGCAAAACTGGAATTTTATTTTAAAATCATCTTACCCATAATGTAAAGAATCCTAATATGAAATTTCATCCAAAACGGAGCTCAAATTGACTTTTAATTAATCAAAATATGGTCTCTTAACTCTACACCCAAAATCCTCAATTTTCCTCTCATAACTTCACAAATAAAAATGAAAATCAACTGAAGGAATCATGGAGAAATACCATAATAAGGATTAGATACTTACCTCCTTATTAAATAGAGAAGAATTCAGCAAAAATCACTCAATTCCGAACTCTAGAACTCCAAATATACTCAAAATACCAAGTAAACACAATTTGTGCAAAAATACACTGTTCAGGCATTTATATAGGGCTGCACCAGCACTACACCAACTTTAATTTTTACTAAAATGGCCATAACTTCATCATACAAACTCGAAATGCGACGATTCTTTTTCCTATGGTTCCCAAATAATGATAAGGACCTACTCTTTCAATGAAAACTCCATTTGGTGCTTGTTTTCCCAGTTAGACATCATTTTTATTCATTCAAGAATTATTTTATTTTTTGTAATAAAACCCGATCTTGACTTATCGAAATTGCACCAAACTTTTCAGATAACTCCTATAAATTCATTCTAAGAATTTTGAAAGTCTCGGAATAATTTTTTGATCTCAAAAACTAAAAACGAACCTCTGAGTTGTTACATTTTATGCTTAAAATCATGCTAAACACACAAAGCGTTCAAATCCACCTGAAACTCATCCGGATTCCTCCGGGCACAAACCAAATATGCAATTCAATCATAAAACACCTTTCAGACCTGTTGAAATTATCAAATCACCGATATGAGGTCATTTTGATCAAAAGTTGACCATGGTCAAACTTAGCTTCCTTAAAGCTCATAAATCCAACCAAAGGTTCAATTCACTCCCGAACACCTCGGGATCCATGCAAACTACCCAAATAAGTCATAAACACCATCTGAAACTAACAAAACTTTCAAAACCCAAATTCGAGCTCATTAACTTGAAATGTTGACTTTGATCAAACCTCTCAAACTTCAAACCTTCCAAAAACCGAAAATCATATCCAATCTTCATTAGATCATCTTGGAAATTGTGTCATCTATCTATGCAAGTCATAAGTAACAAAATAAGGATACGGAAAGGTTCAACCCAGGGAAATGGATCAAAAATCACAAAATGACCATGTGGGTTGTTATACTT
Organism: Datura stramonium; assembly: GCA_018107945.1. Taxonomy (NCBI): domain Eukaryota; kingdom Viridiplantae; phylum Streptophyta; class Magnoliopsida; order Solanales; family Solanaceae; genus Datura; species Datura stramonium. The sequence goes on along the minus strand of JACEIK010001447.1, from coordinate 204,157 downwards.
CTAGGCTTGGCTATGAACTGCACTTCCTGAACTTTTACATACCCGACACCTATGGAAGGGACAGGGAGTTATCCTGAACGTACACATTTAAACCATCATTTCCATCATAGGGGAACATTCATAGGGTTTAGAGTAAGGAAATTATGAGCAGGAATCATTCAAGAAATCTAAATTGGGCATATACTTGATATAACACGATCTTATGAGCCGGTAAGGCAAATCTTAAGGACTGAGTCCATAGAGCTGAGCATGCTGAGAGACATGAGTTTACATATATAACGAGGGACATGACATGAAGATGAGATTTATGGAACCATGGAAGAAGACTGGAATCACCATCTAAAGTAGTTACTTCTGATTCTATGAATCTGAGTACGAGTACAAATAAGGAGTACTTGGAACATAGACATGGGCATAACATGTTCACATATGGCATGAGTAGAGTATCGCATAGACTGAAGTACAGAAGGACACTTGAATAAGAGTGGATCGATCTCCCATAGTTACTTATCTTGGAGCTTCACACTTGAAACTCAAGTCATGACCTGGTCCTTCACCTTATAATCTCCCCCTTAGCTTAAAGGTCATCATTTTTAGGATTGGTCCCCTTTTTAAGGCTAGACAGAAATCATTATCTCTTGACTTCCCATTTACCTCTTAGGCTATCACGGAAGGCTTTATACTTCTCCAACCGTACTCCCCCTACTGTTTTGGTTCCTTACTTCAAGTTCACGAATTCTTCTGCCTTAGCTTTTCTTAACTCCTGCAGGGAGAAATGACTCGAGAGAGCCTCTTATTCCACTGACTGACATTATTCTTTTGAGTGTGAATACATGAGCTAGAAGGATAGAAAGATATTTCATCGCACGACATAGATCATGAAAGAAGGGAACATTTCCTAAACATGTCGTAGCCACTTCGTCGTAAGTGTGCCGCGTTTCACAACCATGTAAAAGACTCTGCTTAACGCAGCTTTAAGACACCCTAGGACACCTCAAAACCTAATGCTCTGATGTAAAATTTGTCACGACCCGAATGTAGGTCCCGATTGTAACATAGGAAAAGGAACCCCGAGAGGCCCCAAGTCAACCCATGGCATAAGAATACATCTAAATTCATATCACTTAAGGCGTAATACTGAACATAGGATATAGTGGCAACATAAACATAGCATAACATAGCATGGTGAGTGGAAAGTACTAGAAATACATATTAGTTGAGTACTACAAACTGTCTGAAAGCCTCTATCATAATAGATGGGTTGATGGGACAACACCCCCAACTAACCCAACAAACTGAAACAAAAGAACATCATCAATGTCTAGACATATGGCCCTCGGAACATGAGGACTCACCAACAAGGATGATAGCTAAATCTGAGATGGACAAATGATGGAGGTGAGCCTGAGAGCTGGGTGCTGTATCATGAAACGATACAACATAGAAAGTATGCGGTTAGTACGTGGAATGTATCGAGTATGCAAGGTAAGTAAACCAAACATTTAAAAAAATATAAAACTCATAAATGATCATAAGAGTGGGACAATATGCTCATAACATAAATATCGTAAAATAACATAAGGTTCAAGGTTTTCAAAACATTCACAAGATAATCTTAATCATAATCATATGAGAAAAGCTTTATCTAACATGACATGAGCCAATATACATAATCATAAACATGCATAAATCATAAGGAACAGTGGGAGATTCTCATAACCGACATACCCCATATGAGCACACATGGAGCCTGACTTGTAACCCTAGTCGCGAGGGTGTTCGTACTCTTGCCAGGGGTAGAACCATGAAAGACGTAATCACACATGAAAAGGTCTATTTGGCTAGGGACAGTCACAAGGGAGGTCCCAACATACCTACGGTGGCACGTAGTTTATGAGATCCGAGACAGATCCTAGGCCCCGAACCTACTCGGTGTTAAATACTACTTCAAAAACATATATAGTACTCATATTATAATATGCTTGAATTCATGGGATATACTATGGCACTTAGTTTATGAGATCCGAGACAGATCCTAGGCCCCGAACCTGCTCCTAAGTTAAAGACTACTTCAAAAACATATATAAAATTATATATAAAATATTGAAAGATTAAAAATGGTGAATCAAGTTTTTGTGGGTTAATCATAAAATTATTTGTACATACGTGAACTAGCCATGACATAAGGCCCGTGAGTCGGCCAAAACATAATTCATAAGTCATACGTTTTATGCATACTTGAAAATCATACATATAATTTGTAAATCATCAAATCATAATGGTTATTTGAATAAATCCATAATTAAATCGTAAATAGTGTTGGGTTTGTAAATATCAATAATTGAAGCAATGATCATAACCCGATTCATCATAGATCATACATAATTATTTTATAATCAAAATAGTTGTAAAATATGAACAAAATTCATAAAATATGATGATATTTTCGAAATATAAAAACCCATTAGTAAATCATTAGAATTTCCTCAAAATTCAAGTTGAAACCCTATAAGAATTCTGATCGATTTTCATAAATTATGACAGATTGGGCATGGGTGTGAACGAAAACACCTATTCATAATCCTATATATCTAGTTTGATGATTCCTTGACTTGTCTTGAAGATCCAAGAGGAATTGAGAAGTTGGAGGTGATGAAGCCTAACTCCTTCTTGGGAGTAAATCTAATCCAAGAATGTTGAAGAGAGTAAGGATTTAGGCTAGGTTAATCCCTTAAATTTGACCTTAAAGAAGCCCAAAACATCGTCATTTAGGAGTTAGAAGCATATGAGTTTACCAAAATGCCCCAAAACTAACGAAATAAAACCTGTAACTGGCAGTTACCACCACCAACAGTATGGGTCGTAGGTTTCTTGTACGACTCGTACTGAGAGTCGTACCATTCCTGCTGTAGCTTCACCAAATCACCCATAACCTTTTACTCCGTACTCCGATTGACACAAGGTCAGATGCGTTGGAAAGAATACTCAAAGGGATTCAATTTTATATATTGAATCACCCAAAAACATTTTTTAACATGAGAAGTATGATCATTTGAAGTTGACCCTTATACAACCCAATACGAAAAACCCAATCGGCAAAAAGGCTCTCAACTCAACTTCATGCTAGAGGTTCCTTAAGACCTCAATTTTCATCCAATGCAATTCTTACACTTTGGAATAAATCCTTGTTTCCATAAATTCATTGATTGTGGTTCTATCCACATACCTAGAAGGGTTCCTAACTTAGCCCGAAAGTCCGAGCCATTATAATATATCAACTCACGACTGAACGAACGATTCACACCATCATATCATGACTCGTACCATTAGTCGTACCACCATCCTATGGTTTACTCTAGTGACTAATGAGTCCATTATTCCCAAATTCTTTGAATATTTCCACGACTCGTACCACGACCCGTAAATAAATCCTATGAGTCGTACTATTTCCCATAAAATCATTTACATGATAACTCTAAATACTTTCTATGACTTCTGGCCACGGGTCGTACCCACATACTATGGCTCGTAGTAGGGACTTGTGGTTGGGAAACAACTTAACTGATCTATACCATGGGTCTTCCTACGACCCGTACTACAAACCTACGACTCGTATGTTGAGTCATACTGAAGTAAATTTTTTTCAACTTTTCCTGCTGAATACACATCAATTCTCAAGTATAGTATTAGAAACTTTTGGGGTACTACATTAACCCTCTTTAACACCCTTTTCTAAGCTTAAAACGACGTAGTATAGTTCTTAGGAACTTAGAAATTATTGAAAAGCCCTTAATAAATTTGCAGGAAAATACACACTATCCCAAGGAGGGACTGGACGACTCGTTGTCTGAGGGATGACTCATCGTCTGCCTTCCATCATTTGTACTGGAATTCCACTTCTATTGGTCATCACGAGGGACTCCACAACTAGTGGTACAACCGACGACTCTTAGTGTCAAGTCATTGGAGACATTTCCAACTTCTCAACAACCTGTTCAAACTCCTGACCAAGGCCCAGTTAACGACTCATGGTGATGACCACAACTCGTGCTCTCATTCATTGTCAACCTCAAACCCAAAATTCCAACTAAGTCCACCCTCCTCCCCACGAGTCACTTGACGACCCGTGGTGTACCTCACGGGTCACTGGACAACTCGTCCTATGACCTAGTGCAGAAAATCCTATTTCTTCCATTTCAACTCTTAGGTATGATCTTAGGGCTTTTAGGGTATTACAATATCTCCCTCTTGGGAACATTCATCCTCAAATGTGGGTAAATATTTTCACGACCCGAACATGGGCTCGGATCAAGACATGGGAAAAGGAACCCCGAGAGACTCCAAGTCAACCCATGGAATGAAATCAATCAAATAAAGTGGAAGATCAGCATAACAATTGTAGCGGAATTCTAAACATAACATAAAATTTTAAAATACAACACGAGTCTGAAGCTGAATACAATCTATTTCTGAAAGCCTCTACGTTTGATGAGTTGATGGAACAAAACCCCAACTAACTCTCTAAGTCTGAAATTGAAAATACATAAACAAAGCTGAATAGAAAGGGGCCCTCGATAGATGAAGGCTCACCAATAAGGACTGGACGCTAACTTCGGAACTAGCTAGTGATGGGGCTGAGTCTGAAGATGGGGCTAAGGACGATACCATGATATCAATATCAAGCTCAAGGCCCCTTGGGGTAGGGGAAAGCTCCAAAGGAGGTCCAAAAGTATATAAGTAAACCTACATTGGCGTGTAGTTTTGAGGCATCGGGTTGACTGACCATTATCCTGCTCGGTGCTAGACACTACTACCAAAAACATGCATATGCTCTCCATTATTTTTCAATGAAGCTGACCATCATCAAGTGATGAAGCTGAATAAAAACATACATGTATAATCTGAAATCATAACATGAGGAGCCTTGGCTCAAACCATACCACAAGCCGAACTTAATTGGGAGTCTTGACTCCAAAACCATGTGGTAAGATAATTCATGAAATAATAAAACATACTTGATCATATGAGCTTTCCCAATACTTAAACATGCTTGAAATACTTGATTCTCTTGAAAACATGATGATAGACATGGGTAACTTGAAAATATGCCTTTTTCATAAATTTCTCCACATACTTGAACATACATCACGGATCTCAACTTTAATGAACTTTTCATGGATGGGAATCATAACTTATAAAACTTGAAAACATGATTTATTATTGAAAACATTGTAGAACTTGACCATGAATCATAATTCAATAATAGAAACATGCTTAGATCTTACCCATGGTAGAAACTTAGGAAATTCATGCATTGGATTAAAACCCCATATGATAAACATATAGATTATCATGAATTAGAGAAGGATTGTGCATGGGTGTGAACAAATTCACCCATTCATACCCCTACATTCCTGAGAAAATCTGATTCTATAACTTCTCTGATTGCCCAAAGAAGAATTGAGAAGAACTTGGAAAGAATTAAGCTTGATCACCTCTCTAGACTTCTTAGCTTGCATGCATGAATAGGAATGGATTTGAATGAAGTTACCCTTCTTAAAACTCACTATTAATAGCTTAAAACAACGTAGTTTAGGCCTTAGGATCATACGAATTACAGAAAATACCTTAATAAACTCATAGGGAAAAACTGATTGTCAGTCCCAATGAGGGACTGGATGAGCCGTTACCCATGACCACAACACATGGTCTCCTGTTTTCAAGTACACTACCCATTTTCTTCAAAGGGTCCCTACGAGGGACGTAACAATTCATCACTGGTGACCACGACGATGGGTGACCAAACGGCTCGTGGAGCTGACCATGACTCGTTGTCACACCCATGGTCACCCCAACTTGAAAATTTCCAAACAAATCAAAACTCCTCACCACGAGTCACTTAAGGACTCGTGGTCATCTTTACGGGTAACAAGACGACTCATTCTGTGAACTGGTACAGAAAATCCTATTTTCTCCGTTTCAACTCCTGGGTCTGGTCTTAGGGTTTTTGGGGAATTACATTATCTACCTCTTGGGAACATTCATCCTTGAATGTCGGAAAATATACAGAAAAGTAGAGAAATGCAATCATCACGTTCAAATACTGATCACATATGCTGAAAACTGACGGATGGACTACCTCTGAACTGAACTACATGGATGAATTGAATTCATGAATCATACATATATACTTTGTTATGAAAGAAACTGGAGCACATAAACTAAACATGAAACTGAATCGAGTTTTAGGGCAAAAAATGATACCTCAAGATGGAAATGAGCCAGAAGGGAATAGATGTGGGTATCTGGCTACCATATCTGCTTCGGCTTCCCACGTAGCTCCCTCAACATGTTGATTCCTCCATAAAACCTTGATTGAAGCTACTTCCTCGTTACTTAGCTTCCAAACCTGATGTTCCAGTATTTCCATTGGAACCTCCTAATAACTAAGGCTATCCTTCACACCTACACTCTCCATCGGAACAACTAGAGTTGGATCCCTCAAACACTTCTTTAAGAGAGATACATGAAAGAGTGGATGGACTAAAGCTAATTCTGAGGGCAACTCCAATTCATATGCTACCTTGCCAACCTGTTTCACAATCCGATACGGGTCAACATAACGGGGACTGAGTTTTTCTTTCTTTTCGAACCTCATCACTCCCTTCATGGGAGACACCTTCATAAACACCCAATCTTCAACTTCGAACTCAAGTTCTCTTCTCCTCACATCCACATAGGACTTTTTGCGACTCTGAGCTAGTTTCAACCTGTCTCGTATGAGCGAAAATTTCTCCATGACCTCATAGACTGAATCTGGCCTGATCATTACAGCTTCACCGACTTCAAACCAACCAATAGGTGATCTACATCACCACCAATAGAGAGCCTCAAACGGAGCCATCTGAATGATAGAATGGAAGCTGTTGTTATATGCAAACTCAATGAGAGGAAAATGATCATCCCAACTTCCCTTGAAGTCAATCACACACGCTCTCAATATATCCTCGAGAGTCTGAATAGTCTGCTCTGCTTGAGCATCCGTTTGCGGGTGAAATACTGTACTGAGATTGACTTGAGTACCAAGTCACTTTTGAAATGATCTCCAAAACAAGGAGGTAAAATAAGTACC
>JACEIK010001447.1:170071-193895 GCA_018107945.1 Datura stramonium | reverse complement strand
ATGCCTCCGCGATGGTAGCATGACACGGAGCCATCGCGGAGCCCCTATTTTGGCCAATTTCCCTTGTCAACTTCCACTTCTTGCTTCCGAGTCCATTCCCGCACTTCACCAACTTGTATATTAGCTTCCAAATATTCCTTCTAACTGAAAAACAACACTAATCATATTGGTTAGTATAAATTCACATTTACATAAGAATCACATGAGAATGTACACATAACAATAGATAAACAAGTAGAAATGAACTGTTTGAGTATCACTTGGGCATGAAATTTTACCCAAGATCACCACCCTCGTGTCCATTTCCATTTCCATTTCTTCTACCGTTGACTCTGCGGGGATGCATGATTCTACAAACGCATATAGTATGAGTTAGAAGAATACAAATACATTTCACCGCACGACATAGATCATGAAAGAAGGGAACATTTCCTAAATGTCTCGTAGCCTCTTCATCATAAGTGTGGCGTATTTCACACCCATGAAAAACACTACTTAACGCGGCTTTCAGACACCCTAAGATGCTTCAAAACTTAATTCTCTGATACCAAGTTTGTCACGACCCGAACATGGGCCCGTATCGAGACACGAGACAAGGAACCTCGAGAGACTCCAAGTCAACCCATGACATGAACATAACTTCTAACTCAATCAAATAAAGAGGAAGATCAGCATAATAATCATAGAGAAAGTCTAAACATAACATAAAATCTAAACATACAACACGGGTCTGAAGCTAAATACAATCTATTTCTGAAAAGGCTCTACATCTGATGAGTTGATGGGACAAGACGCCAACTAACTCTCTAAGTCTGAAACTGAAAATACCTAAACATAGCAAAATAAAAGGGGACCTCGAAAGATAAGGACTCACCAATAGGGATTGGATTCTAACTCCAAAACTAGCTAATGACGGGGCTGAGCCTGAAGACCGAAGCCTGTCTCATAAAACGATACAACATAGAGTATGCGGTCAGTACATTGAATGTACCGAGTATCTAAGGTAAGTAAAATCTCTTAAGTAAGTAAAATCATTAAAACATGCATAATATAAAACATAATCAAGATAAGGATGTGAGAGTAGGTCTTGCATGCTATTTTCTTAAATCATCATCTGAACATAACTGAACATCATAACTGAATCGAATGACCCAAAGCTGAAATATAATAATCATAAGTAAAACTAGACATTGGGTCAAACCTACTTTAGAACACACACACACACACACACACACACACACATATATATATATATATCATGAATGATAAACATGGATAACTGAAATCATGAGGAATAATAGGAGAATCACATAACTGAACATCATAACTGAATCGAATGACCCAAAGCTGAAATATAATAATCATAAGTAAAACTAGAATTGGCAAACCTACTCACACACACTCACACACATATATATATATATATCATGAATGATAAACATGGATAACTGAAATCAAGGAGGACAATAGGAGACTCATCATATAACCGGACATTACCACAATAGAGCTTATTTGGTCCCCACTATCACACTCAAGGCGGGTAGAGTCGTCCAAAGCTCCTGCCGTGGCTAAGGATGATACCATGATATCGATATGAAGCCTCAAGGCCCTTGGGATAGGGAAAGATCCAAAGAAGGTCCCAAAATATATAAGTAAACCAACATTGGTGCGTGCAGTTCTTGTGTTACTGGGCTTGACTGACCCTTAGCCTACCAAAAGTAGATACTACCCCAAAACATGCATATACTTCATCGTTTTTAATGAAGCTGACCATCATCTAGTCATGAAGTCAATAACATACATGCATAATCGAATATCATAACATGAAGAGCGCGTGGATCAAGTCACATACCACAAGTTGAATAAAAATTGGGAGTCTAGACTCCAAAACCAGTGTGGTAAGCTACTCACATGAAATCATAGATCATACTTGAATATAAGGGCTTATGGCTCTGCAAAGCATAAACATTAACATGATTGAAATATTTGATTCTCTTGAAATATGAGATCATAGACATGGGTAATTTGAAAACATGCTTTTGTCATAAATATCTCCCACATACTTGAACATACATCATGATCTCAACATTGTTGAACTTTTTATGGATGTGCATCATAAATTTCCTGAAAACTTGAAACATGGTTTATAATTGAAAACATTGTCGAACATGCCTAGAACCATACCAATAATCAAAACATGCTTAGATCTACCCATGGACGAAATTAGAATTCATGCATTGGGTTAAAACATACAGATCAACATATTGATTCTCATGAATTAGAGAGGGATTGGGCATGTGTGAACAAATTCACCCATTCATAATCTCTACATACTTGCGAGAATCTGGCTCCTACAACTTCTGATTTCCCAAGGAAGAATTGAGAAGAACTTGGAAGGAATTAAGCTTGATCACCTCTCTTGCTCTCTAACTTGCATGCATGAATAGGAATGGCTTAGAATGTGAACTTCTTACCCTTCTTAAAACTCACTATTCATGGCTTAAAATGACATAGTTTAGGCATTGTGAATCATAGGAATTTTAGAAAAGCTTTTTAATAAACTCACAAAAAAACTAATTGCGCCTCCCAATGAGGGACTAGAGCACTTGTTACCCATGACCCCGACTCGTGGTCTCCTATCATTAAGTATACCGCTATTTTCTCCTCAAAGGGTCCCCAGGAGGGTCCAACATTACTAATGACCATGACTCGTGCATCTCTTGTATCCTTATCATTTCTCAAAACATTTAATCCTTAACTAACGACTTACCTAACGAATCTCTAGGCATTGACCACGACTCGTGGTGTCCAGTCGAGGTGGCCACTACCGGCCCTTCCTTCATCCTTCTCAACTGAATTTTTGAAATGTAAAGGTGACGTAACAACTCTCGTGGGGCACTCCACTCATGGTCACACCAAGTGGTCCCTAACTTTAAAATTTCCAAACAAATCAAAACTCCCTCACCCGCGAGCTTCAACGACTCGTGATCATCCTAATGGGTCACAAGACAACTCGTTCTGTGACCTGATGCAGAAAATCATGTTTTCTCCATTTCAATTCCCAAGTCTGGTCTTAGGATTTTCGTGTATTACAAATATATAGAAAAGTTGAGAAATGCAACTGCCATATCAAATACTGAACATTTAAAGATGCCTAAACTGACGAGTAAGTGGGAGGCGACTGCCTTCTAGACTGAACTACATGACTAAACTGTATTCATGAATCACATATACATACAATGATAAGTGAAAGTAAATTTTGGGGCATATGATCTTGGGCGAAATTGAATAGAGTAATAGGGATAAAAACTGGATACCAAGCCTAAACTGAATTGGGAGGGAATAGATGTGGGTATTTAGCCATCATATTTGCTTCGGCTTCCCATGTAGCTCCTCAATCCAAGTTGATTTCCACAAAACCTTTATTGAGGCTATTTCTATGTTTCTTAGCTTCCAGAATCGATAATCAAGTATCGCATAGGAACTCCTTACAGTTGCTAAAGCTATCCTTCACACCTATGGTCTCTACTGAACAACCATAGCTGGATCACCAAACACTGCCAAGAGAGATGTATATGGAAAATTGGATGAACTGAAGCTTTCTCAGGCACTCCAACACACAGCCACCTTGTCAACAACACGCCTCACAATCTAGTACGGGCCGACAAATGGGCTTTGTTTCCGTTTCTTTCAAATCTGCATCACTCCCTTCATGATATACCTCTCAAAATACCCAATAATCAACTTTCAAACTCGAATTCTCTCCTCCTCACATCCGCATAGGACTTTTTGATGAATCTACTTTTTTCAACCTTTCCTTTAGAGATGAACTTCTCCAAAAAGCCTCATGAACTGAATCTGGCCCTATCAACGCAGCTTCATTGATTTTTGAACCATCCAATAGGCGACCTACATCTTAGCTTACAAGCAAAGAGCCTCAAACAGAGCCATTTTAATGCTAGAATGATAGCTTTTGTTATAGCAAACTCGATGAGGGAAATGATCATCCCAATACCCTTCAAATCAATCAATCACACAAGATCTTAACATATCATTGATTCAGTATATTTATATGCCCATGATACTCAATGCATCATTTTTGCCTTGTTTTTCCAACAATGTTTGTACATTCTCATGTAAATTGTAGGAAAGTGTGAATTTCATAGCTAACCAACATGATTAGCATTGTTTTGCAGGAAAACGTACTTTTATGGAGCTAATGCATGTTGGGGAGGAATGGAGATGGACTCGGGAGAGAAGAATTGGCCAAGGAAAGCAAGAAATAATGAGGCTCCGCGATGGAGCCGCCGTGTCACGCAGCCATCATGATGCACTCTGTCCGGAAGATGTACTGCAAAGATTTCCCCCAGAGGGTCCTCGCGCCCTCTACCATGGATCAACAAGTGTTGGACCTAATTACCTGGAAGTTGACATTCCAGTGAAGGTTCGCGTTCGAACCGTGTCACGCTGGGCAAGCCCGCGTTGCATGCCATGCCACGTTGGGGATACCACTGGACGGCCACCCCAAGAGAGCTCGGGCTAGCTTGCACCGTGTGTCACGGAGGCAGTTTCGCGATGTGTACCCGTGACACGTTGCATGTTATTCCGGGAAAAATTCCCACCAGTATAAAAGAACACTTGTGGTTCATTTTTAATTATTCTGACTCTTGGTGGAGCAAGAACGTGGGTTACAGGGGCCATTCTCAGGACGAAATTCTTAGGTTTTTCTCATCCCTTCTCCTTTCTTTCAATTGTTTGTATGATTTACACTCATTTAACGATGTTTAATCCACAAAATGAGTGGCTAATTTCACTGCTGAGGTGTTAGGAACCGTTGTATTGAAATGTAATTGTTGATCATCTGTTTTTTATCTTTTCTTCCATGGTTGTTCTATTAATTCTCGTTCTACTGCATTAATGTTTGGCCAATGTTAATGTATAATATCTAAAAAGTCCGGTTTCACTCGAGAGAGTACCTAAGAATGCTGTGAATTAATAGGATATGATCTTCTAGTTTTGGGAAAATTGAGAATTGATTTACCTTCAGATAGAAATATACCGAAAGTCGTATTAGTCAAGTGTGAATCGACTTTTGTATGGCTAGAACATGAATTGCTTCTTATCACAGAAATGTAGGTGGAAGGTCCATGATTCTTAAGTTGGGTTAAATACGAGAGTTTTAATCTGAAGGCATAAGTTCCGACTAGCAAATCAGTAGAAAAGATAAGCAAACCAACTTGTATCGATATTAATTTCTCTACATGTTCGGTTTAGCCTCAAAGATGCTCTCATTCATAGTTTAGACTCACTTGTATATTCATTTTAGCCTTTAGTATAAATTAGATAATAAAATATAAAACTTTTCTTTAACATTGTTGTCTGCATTTTTAGAGTTACAAGAAATTGACATTTGAGTAGATTTTGCCCCCTCGTAGTCCACCCCTATTGGATCACATATTTGGCTTACTTGAGCCACTTACTACTTGTTCGACCACGTGCACTTGTGGTAGTCATCCAAAGACAGCCGAACAAGTTTTTGCTGCTGCCGGGGACTGGCAATTGGCTAAATTATTTTTTTCTTAAAGTGTTAGTTTGCTATTTCTTTATATTAGTGTTGACAACTTGGTTCCAGCCTCGTACTTTGCAGATCGCGCATTCCGTTGAACACGGGGCAAGGGACAAAGAGCTGGTGGATCCATCCTAGATCCTGGAAAGACAATTCCATTATCAACGGAGAGAAGCTCTAGGGAGAGAAAACCGGCAGCTTGCTAGACAAACAATCCCCCGAGCAACCACGGATCCACCACTTGTGCGGGCAGTGTTAGTGCCCGAGAAATGGCAGCTAGGCCGGTTCGCGATGTGGCAATCCCACATGCTAGCAATTTCACATCTAGAATTTGGGTAAAACCTGAGCCAGAGGGAGGCCTCGGAGCTAAACAGCCATGGTGCAATTGCCGCACACAAGCGGGCAGTCATGTCTCTCACGAGGATCATACCAATAAATATCTCCAAAATTTTTTGGAGATAAGGGACACTTACATTCCCGCAGGAGTGTCAACAGATTATGTCGCTTACATTGTGAATTCTATTTTCACTTTTTGGGAGAAGCCAAAAAGGTGGTTGAAAAAGCTGAGCCACCAAATTCTACAAGTAACCACGTGGGATGATCTTGCAAAGCTCTTGATCCGGTTCTTTCCATCTGGTAAACAGCAAGACTTAGGAAGTCAAATTCTAAGTTTTACAAAGAGAAGGGAAACTCGCAATGCTTGGGAGAGATTCAAATCACGCTGTGTGGATTGCTGTCTCATCACCACCAATCCATGATGTGCTGGTGCACACTTTTATAGAGGCTTTGGAACCCTACACACAAAAATTTTGCTAGACTCGCACTGTGGACAGCATTAGAAAAGACTATGATGAGCTGTATATTTCTTGTTGAATCGTATCGCCAGGAACTGAGGGAATGCGGACTCTTCAAGGGAGGAGCAAGGAAAGTAAATTTTTGGAGTCTTAGAAGTGGATGGTTCATGTAAACACACGCATTTATAGTCGCGTTGAAGAATCAACCCAACACCCACTTCGGTAACATGAGCATGAACCGTAAGCCCTATGAATGCAGTGCAGCAGATTTGGTGGAAGTGTGCGGGAGTAATGAACACACTCAGCTGAGTGTTGTGAGAAAATCCCCGACTCGGTGAACTTTGGTCGGAATGCACAAAGGAATAATCACCAAATATGGTAATGTACCATACCCTAACTACCCGGGAGGAATCACCCGAATTTCTTGGGGTAGCAATAACCATCAGTGAGAGTTCGAGTCAGGGGGTGCAAAGGAATCAAAGAGGGCAGCAGAACTATCAGTCGCAGTACAGAAACAGCCAATGCCCTCCTCTCGCCACCATCACCCAAGATTGAGGAGATGTTCAAGACTATGATAGCTAAATCTCAAGCTCAATTGCCGATGACTATGTTAATTGGCAGCCGATGTTAAGAACAATCAGTTAGCTACAAAGGCGCTGGAGTACCAGTTTGGGCAATTTTATGGAGCCCAAAACACCAGGCCTAGAGAGGAGTGACTTCCACTCATTACCTGACCCCAACCACAAGCAAAAGGAATGCGCGACCACAAGGAGTGGTTTGTAGCTTAAGGAGGTGGAACTGAAAAGACCACCTCAACAGTCGGAGCAGCAGTAAAAACGCGAGAGGAGCAAAGTGATGAAAGGGGGAAGAAAAAGGATGCTGAATCAGAGAGACCTCCACCCCCATTCCTCAACGACAAAAGAAACACAAGGAGGAACGCGTGTTTCAAAAAAGTTCGCGGAAAAATAAACAGTACACATTAACTTACCTCTTGTTGATATTTTGCAGGAGTGCCGAAGTACGCAAAGTACATAAGGACATCGTGGCGAACAAAGCAGGTTGACGGATATGCCACGGTGCCTTACGGGAGGAGTGCAATTCCCTGATACGTAACCGACTGCCCACAAAGCTTATGACCCTAGGAGCTTACACCAAATAACAATTGCAGAGTATCCTAGTCGCGCGGATTATGTGATTTGTAGGAGCGAGCATTAACTTGATGCCGACCTCGGTATTCAAGCAGTTGGGGCTAGGAGTCCTAGACCAACAACAGTGATCTTGCAACTCACTGAATCGCTCCTTGGCAAGACCAGAGCAGGTTGTGGGAGGACGGGTTGGTGTCGGCTACCCGATTCCCGTAGATTTTAAGCTGTGCTGACTTCAGCCAAACGCGAAAGTCCCATTTATTTTGGGACGTCCTTTCTTGGTGACGGGGAAAGCATTAAATGATGTAGCAGCAGGGCAGCCAACTATGCGGGCAAAATGAAAGGATGAGTATTTGATGTAGATAAAGCCATGAAGCTTCCGCAATGCATGAGGAACTTTCAGCAATCAGTGTGCTTGATCGAGCAGGAAATTTTAAGCGATTGTTGAATCTCAAGACACAGTGGAAAGTGGCTATGCTGATGAACCCAATAATTTCGGAGATAGAGATGCTTATGAGGTGGTACAAGTGTTGAATGAGCCACAAAGCTATCCTAGGAAGAATTTCAGCCAAGCTAATGAGGTCTCTGGAACCTTTGCCGAAATCCATCTATTGAAGAAGCACCTAAGTCGAATTAAAAGCATTACCTCCTCATTTAAAATATGTCTTTCTGGGGAAGCTGATTACTTTCTTGCCAAATGGCTCACTCCATAGTTCTCACAATAGAGGCACAGGAAAAAGAGGCAGTAGCGGCTCTTAGAGAAGCGTGGAAGAAAGCAATGGGCCGGGCAAATGTCCGACTATTCAGTGGTATTATTCCAGCTTTTTGCACACACACAGAATTTTCAGTGCAGACAAGAGCAAAGCCAACTCGTTCAGCCCCAGCGAAGGTTAAATCCAGCAATGAAGGATGTGGTCAGGAAAGAAATAATTAAATGGCTCTTCCGGATGCAGGGTCTATCCGATTTCGATAGTGAATGGGCCGTGCCTGCTCAAAGGCGCCCCAAAGAAGGGAGTACACTGTGGTCACCAATGAAAAATGAGCTGATTCCTACCCGAACCGTCACAAAGCTGGCGGATTCGCATGGATTACAGAAAGCCAATGAAGCCACAAGAAAAGACTACCATCCTATCCTGTTCATTGATCAAATACTGGCAGTTGGCTGGGCAGGAATACTATTGTTTCCTTGATGGGTACTGCCATAACCAAATAGCCATAGCACCTCAAGATCAGGAGAAAACTACTTCTCACATGTCCGTACGTGGGACATATGCTTTTAGGCGGATGCCATTTCGTCTATGTAATGCACCCGCCACATTCCAAAAATGCATGATAGCGATCTTTCAAGACATGGTGGAGGATTTCCTGTCGAGGTATTTATGGATGATTTCTCTTCCATTTTCGGTAATTCGCTTAAGCTACTGTTTGCAGTGCAGTAATCTTGACAGGTGCCGCTCGCTGTAAAGAATCCAACCTTGTACTCAAATGAGAAGTGTCACCTAGTCAAGTGAGGGTATTGTCCTTGGCCACAGAGTGTCGTGCAAGGGGTTGGAGGTCGATCGTGCTAAGATCAAAGTTATTGAGAAGCTACCACCAATTGCGGTGGTAAAGGGTGTTCGCAGCTTTCTCGGGCATGCATGGTCTCTACCGATGGTTCATCAACAACTTGAGACCATTATGCAAGACATTAGAAAAAGAGGTGAAGTTTGATTTCGATGATGAGTGTGTCAAAGCATTCGAGGAGTTGAAGCAGATATTATTGATAAAAGTACCCATCCTTATTTCCGCATTGGGAACAACCATTTGAACTGGGATGTGTGTGATGCAAGCGATGGGGCTGTAGGAGCCAAATGGGGAAGCACCGGAGGAATAGAATCTTTCACTTTATTCATGCAGGCAAAACATTGAACACTGCCCAAAGTAATTATAGAGTCACGTAAAAGTGAGAGAGATGCTAGCACCGTGTTTGCTTGATAAATTCAGGTCCTATTTGGTGGGTTCGCTGAGTAGTGGTATACCGATCGCAGCATCTGATATCTGCTTAACAAAAAAAGGATGCAAAGCCCAGGCTGATCAGATGGATCTTGTTACGTGGTAAGAGTTTGACTTAGAAATAAAGGAAAGAAAGGAGCGAGAATCAAGTGGCATTACCTATCGCGATTGGTGCCGGCCGCACGTGAAGAAAGGTGACAATATCAAAGAGGAGTTCCTAGGATGAGAAGCTCTTTTGGCAGTAGGAGTATTGAGGTTCCTTCGTATGCAGACATAGTGAATCTTGTTGGTGAGGAGTCTATCCACCAGAGGCTACGGCTCAGCAAAAGAAAAATTGCGGCATGATTGTCGGCATTTCATCTGGGATGAGCCATATTTGTTTAAACAGGGACCAGATCAGGTTATGAGAAGATGCATCCCGGAGAGCCACAAATTCAGTAGAGGTTTTGAGGAGTTGTCTACTCCTCATTATATGGAGGGCACCACGGAGGCGAGAGGACAGCCGCACAAGGTACTACAATACCTTGGTTCTTTGGCCTACACCGCTCTCGGAGACTATGGCATATGTGAAAATGTGCGATAGATGTCCAAAGGAAAGGCACACCTGGTAGGAGGAAAGAGATGCCGCTGCAGAAACAAATGTACTCGAAGTGGAGACCTTGATGTATGGGGCAGACTTCATGGGCCCATTCCCACCGGCCGTTGCAATCGCATCTGGTAGCTGTTGATTATGTATCAAAGTGGGTGGAAGCAATAGCTTCTTCGCCCCCAGAATGACAACAAGGTGGTAAAACAACAAAATTTGTGAAAAACCACATTTTCACAAGGTTCTGGGACACCGAGCCATTATCAGTGATGGACGAGCTCATTCCTTGTCAATGCAAGTGTTTCAAGAAGATAGCTAAGTATGGGGTGCGCCACAAGGTGGAAAAAAACAACTTATCATCCCCCAAACTAGTGGGCAAGTGAGGTGCTCTAACAGAGAAGTGAAGCAGATTCTCTAGAAAACAGTGAAATGCACAACGCAGTGATTGGTCAAGCAACTCGATTTACGCGCTAGGCATACGTAATCGCTTACAAGATACCAATTGGAACCTCTCCATACCGATTGGTCTATGGGAAAGCCTGTCATCCGCCGGGCGGAACTAGAGCACGAGCTTCGGGCTGTGAGGAAATTGAACATGACCTGAGCAAGTGGCAAGAAGAGGCTGATGCGTAACTCAGCAAACTCGAAGAGTTTCAAGCAGGCATGCTATGAAAGCAAGTATTACAAAGAGAAAATGAAAGGTGGCACGATAAGCATGTGGTGCATCGTATTTTCGAGCCGGGGCAGAAAGTGTTGCTCTTCAATTCAAGGTTGAAGCTGTTCCTAGGGAAGCTGCGGTCCAAATGGTCAGGGCCATTTGAGGTAGTGAGGATGACCCCGCATGGGGCAATAGAGCTGTGGCAGGAAGATCAAGTGCCACGCTCCTGGGTGAATGGGCAACGTGTAAGCATTATTGGGGTGAGGATGCTCGTGAGAAAAAACGTCCGCTACCCTAGGGGCGAAATGAGCATAAAGGACGTCGAGCCGCGACGGTAAAATCAGGCGGAGGGCAACCTGAATTGTTTGTCACAATAAGTGTGCCAAAAGGAAAAAAGAAAAAAAAAGAAAAAAAAAGAAAGAAAAGCAGAAAATATGTGTAAATATAAAATAAAATATTGTGCTGTGTTTGTCAAACCTTGGGATTCTAATCGATTTCCTTGTTGTGAGATAACCCCAGGTTGATCGGAGGGAAAAAAGGCAAAGAATCGCAAAGTAGAAAAACGAGGTAAGAAAAAATAAAAAGTGGCAAAATAGTGATGCCAATCGTGCTGGGGTCTGCGGTGACGGAGGAGGGACTCCGCGTTACCCTCCGTGACACGTTGAAGGCAATTCTGGAATTTTTATACCTAGAACGCTCTCGTTGGCTGAGCGGGTTTCCTGTGTCACGGAGGATGCTCGGGCGCCACCTCCGTGGACACGTTGAGGTGTTATTCTGGCAGAAGTGTCACAATGGGTCACTGTACCCAAGTGGTGAAACCCCACTTTTTAACCCCGATTTCCCTCATTTTCTCCTCATTTTCATCCTCTTCTCGCAATAACCCTCCCAAAACCCTCCCTCAACGTGCCAACACGGACCTAGTACATAATTTCCCGTTAAGTTTACTTTCGTTCATCGAATTCAAGGTATGTTCATCAACTCTATCTCAATTTTAGTTGAATTTTTCGATTTTGAGCATGAGATATGAGTAAACCTTACCCTAGGTAGAAATTGAGCTTAAATTCATTCAAGTTATTGTTGATTAATGTTCATAACATCATTGTGATTGCATGAACCGACGTAGACATAAGCTTGATCGAATTTTTGTAAAATTGTAGCTAGGGCTTGGAATTTTAACATCAAAAAAAAAAAGGGAAAAAAAGCTAGTTGAATTGTGAAATTCCTGTTGGTTTGTGTATGTTGGGTGAGATGAGTTGGTCGTGCCTGTATGTTAATATGCTAAAAGACCGACTGATTTTGGGGAGTGAAATTATAATATGCAAGAAAGTGGTGAATTGCATAGGTTTGTATAGGTAAATAGTTTTTCATTTTTTTTCTTTTTCATTGCTAAGTGCTTTGTATAAAATTGTGGTCGATGGTAACATTGTGGTTAGCTGTAAGAAGTCTGAGTAGTACAATTGAATTTATACCGTCGCACTTCTCTTAATGCACAAGGCATGTCATGTTTGTTGTTTTTGCTTTTGATTTGTTTTTGTAAATTAAAAATAAGTATGTTCTTGTCGTAATGTTATAATTGTGGCTAAAGACTAAGTGTGGGGTGGCCTAGTCTAACCCAACCTTGATCGAGGCTAATTCTAAATTGGATCGACATTGAGATTGTCTCGCTTTGTTGACAGGAACAATGTCGAGCAGTGGCAAGACAAAGGAAGAGCGCATCTACGTCGGGCAATGAAGAAAAGGTCTCAGATCGGGGAACAGCAGTCCCAGTAGCACTGTGCGGTTCCACGCAGCCAACGCCGCCAATACGGAACCCGATGGGTGACAGAGGAAGGGAAGAAATGGTACATAAAGCACAAGGAGAACAAGTACTTCCCTGAGGAGCATATTGCAAGGGAGCCGTTAGCACACGAGTTCCCTCGAATTGTCCACCGGATTGACACTGCCAGGCTGAGATTCATCTTTGAAGAGCCTAAGGAGTGCACCGCACTTGATTCGGGAGTTCTATGCAAATTGAACCCGATTACACTCCGGCAGTCACACCCATATCAAAATAAGGGGCCAGATTGTCACCGTGAGCCATATCACCTGAATGCCATATGGGGGCGCAGAACACAGACGCCCATGTACTCCTGGCAGCTAATAATACCACCTTACACGGATATCGGGCACATTGTGTGGAGCTCCGTTTCGACAAAGATGCTAGAGCAGTATGAGAGGCTACCATCAGACATTGCTCTACTCACAGATGAACAGGGAAGCCGAATCTGGCTGAAAATAGTGTAGCCTTGCTTGATCCCGGGGATACACATGACAGATGTCACCCGGGATCGCGTATGCTCCGGATGCCCCGAAGGAAAGGGCCGAGATCAATGTTAGCGGTGATCATATCCGCCATGAACAGAGCCTGCTGCATCAAGGCCACAGGTACAGTTTAGAGGTTTGCTGACCACGTTCCTGAGGGACCTGGATGTGGAGGAAGAGGCCTTGGACTATATCCCGCAGATGAAGGCGCAATGTGGACGCTACAAAAAGACTCATGCTACCCGACACCACTCACGGGCCAGTTCTTCTACACTAGTCGAGCGACATGCTCGGATGATCAGTACATGGCCTGCATGTTCGGGATGATGCTCCAACTGCGCATAGGCGGGAGGCCGGCGAGCCAAAGGATGAGCTGTGGTAGCTCGACCTAGACTACCCTTTCGGCGTAAACGCTCAGGCTCTCCTATGTCGGGTGGGCCCAGCTTTGTGGAGCCCGTGGATGATGATGTCCCCACTGATGAGGAGACACGTCGTGAGGATTCCGATGTCGAGTCGGAGGAGTGACGACGGGGAGATCTACATGGGAGACGGTATAAAGAACACCTCGACTAGAAGTGGAATACTTTGATTGATCAGGGGAGTTTCACCACCCACTTGTTTGTGCTTTGTTGAATGTATGAACACTGGGGACAGTGTTCAGTTTTAAGTGTGGGGTGGGGAGTAGTTAGGTGGTGTTGTTTTTGTCTTGATTTGTGTGCATATTTCCCTCGTGTTCTCGTTGTTGTGCTTAAACGAATTTTGGTGACCCTGTGATTTTTTGTGTGTATGTTTCGTATTGTAAATATCTTTTGAAGCTGTTGTGTGCTGTTGAATGTTATTATCTAGTGTGTAACAGTTTCTTGTCGAAATCATCGATATTTTTAAAATTTTTCGTTAATTTTTATGATTGGTTTCCTCGGCGTTTGTTTTCGGTTCTTTTACCGAGAAGAGTCCCATTGAACCGAAGTCGTAAATAGTGACGTTCCCTATGATGGATGGATGACGACCGTCTTAACGGAAATAAATATAGTAGCTTTTTGCCTCATTTTTGGTTTGTTTCTTTGGTTGTATGCCATGCATGTTGCTACTCTATGGCTACGAAGTTCTTGTTGCGTGTTGTACATGATGTTTAGAATGCAAAGGTGATTCGTATGAAAGCATGCAATTTTGTACATATGAGAGATACCTAGGCCATAGAATTCGATTCGGTGTGATTGAGGCTTAATGTTTGAATTCTTGTAATTGGCTGATTGAAGAGTCTGTGAATATGTCTTGAGTTGAGTATGTGCAATGAGTGTCTAGCGAGGTCTCGAATATTCCATGCTATTGTGAAGTGTCTAGAACTTGCCTGTTGTGTGTACGAAATGAAATGAAGGAAGTGTAGTGTAGGAAAGGATGTAGGCGTTTCTTTGTTTAGCCTAAAGTTTTTTTTCTTTTTTTCATACCCACCTCGAATGTCAAATCCTAGTTAGCCCATTGAGCCTTAGCCTATTTTTTCTTTGTCGAAAAGGTGTAAACCAAGCTTAACCCTTTCTTTCATTATCCGCAATCTAATCCCAAGCTCTGCAAGCGCTCAAGAAAAAAAAAAAATAATTTTCCCCACAAAGGTAAAGGAGTGAAATGTGAAAAGAAATGAAGAGAGGGAAAAAGAAAAGTGATGAAAGTAAAGAAAAAGAGTCAAAGGTGCACTTGCCAGATTTAAAAAAATAATAAAGATGTATAACTAATCTTTGTTGTTTAGTCTGGTGTGCTTAAAGAAGTGGGGGACAAAAAATTAAGAAAGATTTCAAGAATGGGAGGAGGAAGGAAGAAATTATGCCCAGAATGTGATGGGATGTATTGAAAAGCGCTTAAGGATGCTAGTTGCTATTATTGGTTAGCCAGTATTTACTAGTTCCGTAGCTTACATTGAGCAACCTGTTAACCATGCATCTTACATCACGCGTCCTTATATTAGTGGAGTAATACACTAGAGGCAAGCCTATGGTTCAAGTATATGCATGTGAATTTCTTTTGGGAGAGAGAGTGAAATTGTGTGTATATGCCCTCTCATGAAATGTTTTAGAGTTCATGTGAATAAAAAAGGAGGGGGAATTCTCTTGTGATGTGAGTGGCACATGGTTGACTAAAGAATGAATTTCGTGTCGATATCTTGGTCTACTAATTTGCATGAGTTTGCCGATATCCGGAGCTGATTCTTGAGCCTAGGAGGTCTTGATATGTTTAATGGCATTGTAATGATGATATTTCATGCATGTTTTCTTTGATGATTTGTTAGGTAAATACCGGTATAACCGTAGCTCGGATTGTCGAGCCAAAGTAGCCATGATGGGGTGTCAATTGCATGAGGTGTAAGATTGATGTTCTATGACCTAACAAGACGGAAGTGTGTGGGGTAGGGTGTATCTCGGGGCATATTTATATGCCCAAGTGATACTCAAATGCATCGCTTTTGCTTTGTTTATCCAACAATGTTTGTACATTGTCATGTAAATTGTAGGAATTGATTTATACAACTTTTCAACATGATTAGGCTGTTTTGCAGGAAAACGTACTTTTATGGAGCCAAGATGCATGCTAGGAATCGGAGATGGACTCGGGAGCGAGCAAGGAATTGGCCAAGGAAAGCAAGAAATAAAGAGGCTCCACGATGGAGCCGTGTCACGCAGCCATCGCGGATGCACTCTGTCCGGAAGATGTAATTGCAAAGATTTCCAGAGAGGGTCCACGTTCGTACCGCGGCACGCTGGAACCCACCTCACACACTCCGGAACTTCGACACTAGTGAAGGTGCGCTGCGCCGCACCCATGTCACGCCGGGTGTCCAAGGCGCGTTGCATGCCGTGCCACGTTGGGATAATTACCTGGACGGTCAAATTCCAGAGAGCCTCGCATTTGCACCGTGTCATGGAGGCAGTTCTCGCGATGCACTCCTGACACGCTGCATGTTATTCCGGGAAAAATTCCCACCAAGATAAATAGAACACTTAGTCTATTTCCTTTTAATTATTCTCACTTGGTGGAGCAAGAACGTGGTTGCAAGTAGTTGAGGGACAGAATTCTTAGGTTTTCTAACCTTTCTCCTTTCTTTCAATTGTTTGTAAGATTTACACTAATTAACGATGTTTAATCCACAAATGAGTCGCTAATTTCACTTCTTGCTGAGGTTAGGAACAATTGTATTGAAATGTAATTGTTGATCATCCGTTTTAATCTTTTCTTCGCTTTTGGTTGTTCTATTAATTCTGTTCTTACCGCATTAATGCTTGGCCAATGCGTTAATGTATATCTAAAAAAGTCCGGTTTCACTCGAGAGAGCACGAAATTGGAAAGTTGTGAATTAATAGGATATTATCTTTTCTTAGTTTGGGTAAATTTTCGTTGAGAATTGATTTACCATCAGGATAGAAATATACCTGAAAGTCGTATTAGTCAAGTGTGAATCGGCTTTGCATGGATAGAACATGAATTACTTCTTATCACAGAAATGTAGGTGGAAGGATTATGATTCTGTTGGGTTAAATACGAGAGTTTTAATCCATAGCATAAGTTCGACTAGCAACCGTAGAAAAGATAAACCAACTTGTATCAATAATTAATTTCTCTACATGTTCGTTTTAGCCTCAGCATGCTCACATTCATCGTTCAGACTCACTTGTATATTCATTTTTAGCCTTATATAAAATTAGATAACAAAATATAAAAACTTTTCTGTACATTGTTGTCTGCATTTTTAGAGTTACAGTAAATTGACACTTGAATAGATTTGCCCCCGTAGTCCAGTCCCTGTGGGATCGATACTTGGCTTACTTGAGCCACTTACTACTTGTTCGACCACGTGCACTTGCGTGTAGTCATCCAGACAGCCGAACAATCATCAAGAGTTTAAATAGTCTGCTTCGCCTGACCATCTGTTTGCGAGTGAAATGTTGTGCTAAGCTTAACCTGAGTGCTAAGTCCCTTCTGTAACGATCTCCAAAAGTGGGAGGTAAACTGAGTACCTCTATCTGATATGATGGACAAGGTCACTCCATGCAACCGAACTAACTTCTGAATGTATAGCTAAGAATAATCCTCTGTGGAGTCAGTAGTTTTGACCGGTAGAAAATGAACTGTTTTAGTCAACCTATCTACAACAAACCAAATAGAGTCATAGTGTCGACTCTTACGAGGCAACCCTGTAATGAAATCTATATTGATTTCCTCCCACTACCAAGTAGGAATGCAAATTTCTTGGAGCACACCACCAGGTCTTTGATGCTCAACCTTCACCCGTTGACCATTCGAACACTTAGCCACATACTCTGCTATGTCCTTCTTCATGCCATTCTACCAATAGATTTCTCATAGGTCATGGTACATCTTTGTGGCGCCTGGGTGAATAGAATATTTAAAACCATGAGCCTCATGTAACGTCCAATCTCGCAAATCATCAACACTTGGAACACACAAATGACCCTGATATCGAAGCACACCATCTCCCCATTGGGAGAAGACCTCCACTTTCTAATTCTGAGCAGCTTCCTTCAACTTGACAAAAATAGGATCCTCATCTTGTCTATCTTTGACCTCGGTCACCAAGGAAGATTGTAATCCATTTTGAACAATGACAGCACCATCCGTCGAGTCAACAAGAAGAACTCCTAGTCGTGCAAGCCGATGCACACCTTCACTAGCTCCTTCCTCCCCTCATCTACCTGGGTCACACTCTCTGTAGAAAGCATCCTAACAACATCTGCCACCATATTTTCCTTTCCCGGATGATAAAGAACACTCATATCATAATCTTTAAGAAGCTCCAACCACCTTCTCTGACATAGATTCAAACCCTTTTGGGTAAACACGTACTGTAGGCTTTTGTGGTCCGTAAACACATGCACATTGACCTTGTACATATAGTGTCTCCAAATCTTATAGGAAAATACTACCGTTGCCAATTTTTGGTCATGAGTCAGATAGTTCTTTTCATGGACTTTCAGCTACCTAGAAGCATAGGCTATAACTTTACCATTCTGCATTAACACACAACCAAGGATGATCCTCGAGGCGTCACAATATACCACAAACCCATTGGTACCCTTAAATAGGATAAAAAATGGTGCTGAGGTGAGTTGAGTCTTCAACTCATGGAAGCTCTTCTCACAGGCCTCTGACCATTGAAACTTCACTCTCTTCTGGGTCAACTTAGTCAATGGTGCTGCAATGGATGAAAATCCTTCCACAAATCTCCTGTAGTAACTAGCTAAACCCAAAAAACTCATGATATCTGAAGGACTCACTGGTCTAGGCTAATTCTTCACCATTTCTATAGAGAGTCCACCTGTACACCCTTGCTTGACACCACATGACCAAAAAATGC
This sequence comes from Datura stramonium, assembly GCA_018107945.1. Lineage (NCBI taxonomy): Eukaryota > Viridiplantae > Streptophyta > Magnoliopsida > Solanales > Solanaceae > Datura > Datura stramonium. The sequence goes on along the minus strand of JACEIK010001447.1, from coordinate 175,494 downwards.
CACTGAGTTTAACCAAAATTGACATTTGCTGAACTTTGCATAAAACTGGAAATTCTTAAGAGTCTGTAGTACCACCCTCAAATGAGCAGCATGCACCTCCTTGCTCCGAGAGTATATGACAATATCATCTATGAACACAATCACGAACATATCCAAGTATGGCTTGAACACCCTATTCATCAAATCCATAAAAGTTGCAGGAGCATTTATTGGTCAAAAAGACATAACTACAAACTCATAGTGACCATACAAGTCCTAAAAGTTGTCTTCGGAATGTCACTCTTCCGAACCCTGAGCTGATGGTATTCGAATCTGAAGTCTATCTTTGATAAACACTTGGCACCCTGAAGCTGGTAAAAAAATCATCAATCTCGGGGAGAGGATACCTGTTCTTGATTGTAACCTTGTTCAATTGCTGATAATCAATGCACTTCCAAAGGGAACCGTCCTTCTTTCGAACAAAAAACACTGGTGCACCCCATGGAGATTTGCTAGGTTTGATGAAGCCCTTGTCTAAGGGGTCCTTAAACTGCTCCTTCAACTCCTTTAGCTCAGCCGGATCCATTTTTTAAGGAGGAATAGATATAGGTTGCGTATATGGAAGAAGGTCAATACCAAAATCAATCTTCCATTCAGGAGGAATTCCCGGTAAATTATTTGAAAACACTTCTGGATATTCACACACTATAGGAACAGATTAGATAGTAGGGGATTCAGATGTATCATCTTTAACCCTAACGAGATGGTACACACAACCCTTAGAAATCATCTTTCTGACCTTAAGGTAGGAAATGAAGCGATCTATAGGCTCGGCTAAACTGTACTTCCACTCTAGAACAGGCTCACCCAAAAATCAAAACTCTACCGCACGAGTTCTACAATTTACTAAAGAATAACATGCATGTAGCCAATCCATGCCAAAGATAACATCAAAATCTATCAAGGGTAGCTCTACTAAATCTGCTGAGTTGACCTTTTGAAGGACTGTTACAGGGAAATATCTATAAACCCGTCGAGCTATAACTGAATCGCCGACTGGAGTAGAGACTAAGAAGTGTTTTGATAAGATTTCGGGACTGACTCCTAAACTATTAGCAACATAAGGCATCACAGAAGATAAAGTAGGCCCTAGATGTAACAGTGCATATACACCAAGGTGGAATACTCTTAACATACCAGTGGCTACATTCGGGGAGACCTCCTACTCCTGATTAGATGCTAGGGCATAGAATCTGCTCTGACACTGACCACCACCCACACTAGTGGATGCACCCTGCTGAGCTGTGCGTTCTGGTGGAGATGCTGAACTAGTGGTTTGGCCTCGACCCCTATCATGGACCTGTCTAGCTGTTGGAAAATCTCTGAGCATATACCCAGGCTTCCCATACCCGAAATAAGCACATGTACCTACTAAGCACTAATCCGTGTGTCTCTGGCTACACCTGCCACACTCTTGGATGCTGGACTCTGCGAGTCTACTCCCTTGACCTCGAGAGCCTGATGCTCGTCCCCTCTTGTCACGCCTAGATCTAGGAGGCACACTCATAGTTGATGGCGCTAGGGATGACAATCTCTGGTAGGATTGCTAATGATGTCCACCACTAGGACTCTGCTGGGAGAATATGAAGCTATCAGTCCTGGCCCTCTTTGCCTCCCTCTCCCGCTCACTCACCTGTACTAAATCTATTTGTTGGGCATACAAAACTATGTGAGGAAAGTCAATGTCCTGATAAAGCATCACGGTCTGACAATATTTAACCAAATATTCTGCTATCCCATGCATGAACTGACTCACTCGGGCCCTTTGATCTACCACCATCTCAGGTGCATACTTGGACAAGCGAGTGAACTCTAAAGGGTACTCCTGGACTGTCATCTTGCTTCGCTTTAGGTTTACAAACTCAGCTGCTTTAATTTCCCTCATCTCACGAGGGAAGAAATGATCTAGAAATGCTGTATGGAACTCATCCCAACTAATGGGGCCTGCCCCAACTACCCTTCTATCCTTCCATTGCTTGAACCAAATGTGCGCAACCTTTTTCAACTTGTACAAGGCTACATCTGCGCACTCCTCCCCGGTCACCCCATGATTTGGGTAATCTTCAGAACTTCATCAATAAACTCATATGGATCCTTATCCACCTTTGACCCAAGGAACTCTGGAGGGTTCATCCTCAAAAGATCTCTAACTCTCGGCATTTCCACATTCCCATTCGGAGGGACATGCGCTACCCCTCGTTGGTTGACCTGGGCGATCAAAGACTAAGCTAACATCTGTATGGCTACCTTGAACTCTGTATGGGCCACTTTCTCGGGTACATGGTCCTCGAGGGCTGGTGGGGCCTGCTGGTGCCCATCCCTATTGCCATTCTCATGGCCATTTCCATTTCTATTTCTTCTTCCGTTAACTCACCGAGGAGGCATGATTTTGGAAGAGAGTATAGCATGAGTTAGAAGGATAGAGAGAAATTTCATCGCATGACATAGATCATGAAAGAAGGGAATATTTCCTAAGCGTTTCATAGCCTCTTCGTCATAAGTGTGGCACGCTTCACACCCATGAACAGGACTCTACATAATGTGGCTTTCAGACAACCTAGGACACTTCAAAACCTAATGCTCCAATACCAAGTTTGTCATGATCCAAACATAGGCCCGTATCGATATACGGGACAAAGAACCCCGAGAGGCTCCAAGCCGACCCATGACACAAACATAACATCTACGCTCAACATTTTAAATCTGGAAGTCTAACATATAACAAACATTACCAAAATAGAGCTTATGTGGTCCCGACTATTATACTCAAGTGGGTAGAGTCGTTCAAAGCCTTGTTAGGGCTAACAAAGCTACCATGATATCGATATCAAGATGAAGGCCCCTTGAGGGTAAGGTAAGCTGAGAAGGGAGGTCCCAAATAATCTGGACATACCTACATTGGCACGTCCTTATGAGGCATAGGGTTGACTGATCCTTAGCCTACTCGGTGCTAGACACTACTCCCAAAAACATGTATATGCTCTCCATTATTTTCAACGAAGTTGACCATCATCTAGTGATGAAGCTGAATCATAACATACATGCATAATTTGATATCATAACATGAGGAGCCTTGGGCTGAAACCATACCACAAGCTGAAAAGAGTGGGAGTCTAGACTCCAAAACCCCGTGGTAAGCTAATAACATGAAATTTAGATAAATGATGAAACATACTTGATCATATGGGCTTGCCCAATACTTAATCATGCTTGACATAGACTTCATCATTCGAAAACATGAACATGGACATGTGTAATTCGAAATCATACTTTCATCATATATATCTCATCATACTTGAATACATATACCATAATCTCAGCTTTCATGAACTTCCATGGGTGGGCAGCATAATTTGTAAAAATTTGAAAACATAATTTGTAATTGAAAATATTGTAAAATATGCTCATGAGTCATAATTCAAAGTTAGAAATATGTATATATCATACCCATGATTGATACTTAGAGAATTCACATGTTTGTTAAAATTCCATAGATTCATCAATTAGAATTTTCATAAAATTAAAGAGGGATTGGGCATGGGTGTGGATGAATACACCCATTCATAACCCTATATACCTACAACAATCTGATTACACAACACTCTTGAATTCCCAAATGAATTTAGGGAAAAATATGATGAATCCAAGCTTGATCACCCCTTAGAATCACTAGGCTTGCATGCATGGAAGAGAATGAGTTTAGAATGAGCTTAACCCTCTTTAACACCCTTTTCCGAGCTTAAAATGATGTATCATAGGTCTTAGGAACTTAGGAATTACGCAAAAGCCTTTAATAAATTTGCAGTAAAATACACATTTCTTGTCCCAACGAGGGACTGGAGGACTCGTGGCCTGAGGGATGATTCGTTGTCTGTCTTTCGTTGTTTGTATTGGAATTCCACCTCTACTGGTAACCACAAGGGACACCACGACTCGGGGTGTACACGATGACTCGTGGTGACTAGTTGTTGGAGACATTGCCATCTTCTTAACACCTAATTCAAACTTCTGACCACGGCCCACTTGACGACTTGTGGTCTCATCCTTTGTCAACCTCAAAACCCAAAATTCAAACTAAGTCCACCCTTCTCCCCACGAGTCACTTCATGACTCGTGGTGCACCTTACTGGTCACTGGACGACTTGTCCTGTGACCTGGTGTAGAAAATCCTATTTTCTCTATTTCAGTCCTCGGGTCTGATCTTAGTGCTTTTGGGTATTACACTTGGTCTATTATTAAACGACCTCGGGATTGCTAATTATATAGAGTCCTATGGGGCTACAGATAGCTCAGAGGAGCTATATGATGTCTGAGAGGACAATATTAAGGCCTACAGGGCCGTATCAAAGTCTATTCACGTATGGACTTTTTTTGTGCCATAGAGGTACTACTGGCCCTCAGTAGAGCCTTGCGGGCTCTGGGTACAGTTACAGGAGCCCTGAGGGCTTAGACATAGTTACAGGAGCTCAAAAGGGCTCAGTTGCGATCCTAGAGACTGGCATGTTTGGTTATAGTTACCTGCGGGACCTTAATGACATTGTTTGGGGTATATAGATTGAATTATACTTGTCGAGGCTTATAAGGGCTCAGGTAGGTTATTCTATGTTTATTGTACCTTCTAGTCTTATAGAGGACTTGTTAGGTTCTTGTTTGTATATTTACTTGTTAGCTATACATCAGTTCGTGAGATTATCCAGGTTCACCTCTTATCCTTCTTCCTAATTATTTTCAATTCTTTTATCAGCTTCTATTTAGCTTTTATTACTGCCTTACATATTTGATATATGTTGTAATGACGCCCACGCATGGGGCGCTGCATACTTGCTTGCAGGTTCAAATAGACAGTTTTCAGGACCTTCTTTTCTTCAGAGTTGCCAGATAGTAGTGGTTTGCTTGTCTTTTGTTGTATAGTTTTGGGTTGGTTGGGGCCCTGTCCTAACCAATATCTCACTCTTAGAGGCTTTCAGACCGTATTTCATAGTTAGTTGTTCATTGTTGGCTATGTGGGGCCTATATGTGTTATGATATGCGCATTAGTCGCATGGAGCCTAGTTATGATACCTGTTTGTAGCCTTGTCGGCCTCCAATTATATATATATGTGTGTGCCTGCTTTCCTTCTTCTATGATTTAGACAACATGGTGGTCTTGTTGGCCCGCATAGGATCTTATTATTATTGTTACTGTTGGGTTAGCTATTTTGTGCAGGTAGTATGTTGCGGCCTAGTCGGCCTAAGGATATGTTCTGAGTTGGGTTATAGTTATTCATTCTCTTGCTTATATGCTGATGATATGCACTAGAAGTGTATATATCCGGCTAGGTCAGCTTAGGGTCCAGAGTGGCACTAGGTTCCAGTCACGCTTCCTAAGGTGGGGCGTGACAAAC
>JACEIK010001447.1:150169-161009 GCA_018107945.1 Datura stramonium | reverse complement strand
CTATTAGTAGCCTTGCCGGCCTGTAGTTATATATACGTGTGCCTGCTTTCCTTCTGCTATGATTTAGACAACATGATGGTCTTGTCGGCCCATATAGGATCTTTTTATTATTGCGATTGTTGGGTTAGCTATTTACGCAGGTAGTATGTTGCGTCCTAGTCGGCCTAAGGCTATGTTTTGAGCCAACTTATAGCTATTCGTTCTCTTGCTTATGTGTTGCTGATATGCACCAGAGGTGTATATGTTCAACTAGGTAAGCATAGGGTCCAGAGTGGCACTAGGTGCCAGTCACGCCTCCTAAGGAGGGGTTTTACATAACAGTGGTTGAGAAGATTGGCGATGAAAAAGGGAAAACCAAGGATGGAGGCAAAGATACACCCAAAAAAAAGAAGGCTACAAGCAAATGGGTGAGATAGTCGTATCCTAGGGACTACACATCCTTGTGCTGATTTAGGTATCATGCATCGTGCTGCAATATTAAATTAGGCACTTCTTAAAAGACAATCCAAGGGATTCTACACAATGTGTAGTATCCGTATCATGCCACGATGTTAAATCAAGTGCTTCTTGGGATGCAGCCCAAGTGTTTTTGACTAATATGTGTTCATGAGTGCAGGTTTTATACCAAAAAGGTGGGAGAATATTGAACAAGACATAGAAGGAGCTTCAGCTTCCAATTTATGATCACAAACATAGACTGCATCTTGACAATTCGGACCATAATCTGCACCGTGAATTAGAAGCTGGATAAGCAATGAGCTAAATTCTTCTTAGCTTAAATGGTGGTCCATTTTATGGACCATTAATTTCTTATAACGTTCATCATTTTGACTGTGAATTGCTTTACTAATCTAGGGTATTTTTGTCATTTGGGTTGTCTACAGTTTAAAAAAGGGGTCATATGTTAAAGGTATAATCACATCTTATACCTACAACCCGACCCATGACCCAACGTAGGTTGAGTGATTTAAAAGGGGCATCATGCCCGATTCTTCCCTCTTTTTCTTCTTTTGTTCCTCTCAAATCTTTCACTCACAGCATCACACATCTGTTCTACACACACATACATAACTTACCCATATCAAAGAACCTATTCTCGCACTATCTAGGGCTTTTCTACTCGAAGAACCAATTGTAACACTCAAGCACACACTCAACACTAATTTCTTCAAAACCCTAGGTATTTTATTTGCTTTTATGATTAATTTCTTACTTGTTTCCTTTAGATTGATGATTACCTGTTATATAACATGAATGGGGGGAGAACTTGCGGATTTTCCAAGCTTTGTATGGGATTGAACTTTGAACTATTAATAAGTAATGAAATATGGTTTGTTTGTGTGAATGAAAATTGTACTTTACCTCGTACATTCTCTTATTGATGTGTCAGCATTTGATGACACATTTGATGCTTTTAACTATGAATAAATGAAAGTTCTTAAGAAACTTTTGTTAGATTTGATTTTTTTGTGTTGACTGTATAGGAAAATTAACTGAGGCTAAAGATGGTATGAGAAGTGCTTAAAAGATCAAACTGACAGCCATTCTGATGGCTCGTCAGCTCCACCATCAACCTTAAGGTGTTAATCTTGACTTGCAACAAAAAGTGATGGACAATCAGACAACATGTCAACATTGTGACAAAGCGTTAACTCTGTCGTCAAGCTTAAGAAAAAGCTATACAAAAAGAGTTAGTTTTGACGACCACAGTGACGGACCATCAACAAAATGATAGGTCGTTAAGCTTTGCATCACTTCTTAGTAGAATAAGATAGCCACTAGATAAGAGCAATGACCCAAGTGAAGGATCTGTCACGCCCCACCTTGGGAGGCATGACTGGAACCTAGTGCCCTACTAGGATCTTAACTAACTGAGCTGACTGAACCTAAGCACTTCTGGTGCAGGCTTACTTCCTTAAATGAATAAAACATGGGCTATATCTCGACTTTAAATAAAACCTTTGGCCGACAAGGCCTTATAGCCACTTGTACAAGATAAAAGCTAACTAGAAACAAGCAATAACTGGGAATCCTATGCGGGATGACAAGATCACCATGATGTCTAGTTATAACTATAAAGTAAATCAAGAGCTACGCTACACTATGGCCTACAAGGCCGCCAATCTGTCAGCTAAACAAGGCCCCACACGGCCAAAATGTAAACTAAAACATATATATAGGCCCCACACGGCCAATAACAACTGACCACAGGAAAATAGAAATAATCTGCAAGCCTCTAGGGAGTAATATGATGGTCGGGACAAGGCCCCGGCCTACCCAAAAATTGTACAATCAAGAAGGAATAAATTTCCTGTCTGTAAGTTGCGGAAGAAAGGAGCTACTTCTTTGGTGATACTGGCTGAAAGCCATAAGGGACCTGCTCCTCTTCTACCTGTACCTGCAGGCAAGTGATGCAGCGCCCCAGTAAGGGCGTCAGTACAACATGTATTGAATATGTAAGGCGGTAATGTAAATGACTGAAATAAAGAAGTAGAACTGAAAGTAAATGAACTGAAAGTAAATGAACTGAAATGAAGGAATAAAGATCATACCTAGGTAATAGAACGTCTTACTGGATAACTATCAATAACTATAGAAAACATAAACCTTGCCTGGACTCCATAAGTCGGAAGGTACAATCAGCATAGAATAACCCATTTGGGGCCCGATAAGCCCTGGTGAGTACACCTTAGTCTACATACCCCTATCCAAGGTCACACTGATCAGCTAATAACTGTAGTCGTCCTACCAATCCCTTGGGTCTGCAACTGAGCCCCCTCGGCTCCTGACTGTAACTATGTCTGAATCTGGTGGACACCTGATATTTGCACCCCGGGCACCAGGCTCGACGGGGGTGTATATAAGGCCAACCACGGCATATGAGGATCTAGAACCCCATATTCATCCATAGTGGATGGTATACCGCTCCGTAGAGCGACGTCATCTCGCCCCTGGTGGGCATCGACATAGATAATAACCCTTGGGTCGGTCATGAAGGCTATACATGCATAATCCATCCCAAACTAATATGGAATACTGGTCTCATCTCATGATAACAACTAATCATAATAGACATGCTGCTAGTACTCTTACTACGATTCAACTGTTTTATCATGCTAAGAAAACTAACTGCTGCAGGAAACTGCCTTAACATACCTCATTCGCCGATTACTGCTGAACTGGCGTTTCAGCTCGTATTCAACCACTCTTCTCAACTGCAATCGTATTATTAGAAGAATGAGGCTAATCCAGTAATAAACTCGGATAAAATGATAACTTTGTATCTAAATATTAACTATATTTCAACTTGACGCAAGACGGTCGTAAACTTGTAATTTCTCGAAAATCTAGAAGGGAGATATACTTACTTTAAGCCTGTGATCGTATTAACACAAGTTTGGAGAAAATACAATAACTTTAGCTCGGAGGGGTTAGGATTCTCTGGGCGAATTTTGTGAAACTAACTCCATAGAAATGCTCCCTGCAGCCTTATACTTCGATACCCGAAATTATTTTAGATTCGGGCAGCGCTTTGCGGTGTAAACAAATGAATTATACTTGGTTTCTTCGTACTCCCTCAGGTCTGGCTGTGAATATATTGAAAATGAACTAAAATTCCAAGATAGGAACATATATATACTTGAGGCAGTGGACAAGGGTCTGTGGCATGGGCCCTATCGAGCCAATCCTGGGTCGTGCCACGAAGCCTATCGCGCACATCCTAGGTTGTGCCATGTTGCCCGATTGGGCAACTGGTCCGGCCTTCTCCTGCACGGTCCCGATTCCGTGCTCGTTCGACCCTTCCCCCGGGCCCTTTTCTAGTACATATTATACTCTAAAAATCTTAACCAACGTATGAATAGGCTGTCTAAACATTACAAACTTATGGGGTATAACATCCCCCCCCCTTAGGAACATTCGTCCTCGAATGTATTACTTTAGATTATAGGCCTCCTAACTCTTGTAACTACTTATTCAGGAAAAATATCGACAGAGTTTCCCCTATAATATGGACTATTTGAAAATCCTGAAATGCAGAAAAGTCCAGTACAGACACATCATATAATAATATCACAACTGTTTCTCAACAAAATTGCACTTAGTTGAGCAGTATACATAACATACATCGTAGAACAAGCTGAATCGTAAATGTACCTTAACTGTATGGCCTGGCAAAGTCTGGAACAAATGAGGATATCTGGATTGCATGTCGTCCTCAGCTTCCCCAGTCATTTCCTCTCGATTCTTATTTCTCCATAGTACTTTAACAGAGGCAACATCTTTAGTCCTCAACCTGCGAACCTATCGATCTAGTATAGCTACTAGAATCTCTTCAAAGACTAATTCCTCGGTAACCTGGACATCCTCAATTAGCACAACTTGGGATGGATCCCCTATGCACTTTCAAAGAATCGACACATGGAAGACTGGATGAACAGATTCCAACTCTGAAGGCAAATCTAGCTCGTATGCCACCTGACCTATTCTATGGAGTATTCGATACGGCCCAATAAACCTCAGGCTGAGCTTACCCTTTTTTCCAAACCTCATCACGCCTTTCATCGGCGAGACTTTCAAAGTTACCAGTCACCTACACTGAGCTCCAGGTTTCTACGCCACATATCAGCGTAAGATTTCTGGTGGCTTTGAGTTGTCAGCAGATGTTCCATGATAAGATTTACTTTCTCTTCTGACTGATGAATTATATCCGGCCCAATTAACCCTGTCTCTCCAACCTCGAACCAACCAACTGGTGACCTATATTTTCGCCCGTATAAAGCCTCATGAGGTGCCATCTGGATCGCTAAATGGTAACTGTTATTGTAAGAAAACTCAATAAGCGGTAAGTGTTCATCCCAGCTGCCTCCAAAATCTAGCAAACACACTCGTAACATATCCTCGAGCGTCTGAATTGTGCATTTTGCCGGCCCATTTGTCTGAGGGTGGAATGTTGTACTCAGATAAACCTGGGTTCCCAAACTTCTCTGGCAAAACTACCAGAACCTAGCTGTAAATTATGCTCCCCTGTAAGAAATGATTGATATTGGGACACCATGTAATCTTCTATCTCCCTGATATAAAGCTCGGCATAATCCTCCGTTTAGAAGGTGGTCCTTGTATCTCAAAACTCCATTTTTGGTTACCTGGAAATCTGTAACTTCCCTTCGCTAGAACCTATCTCCGAGCTAAACCAGGTTAGGGTCTTCGTACTATCGTTCTTTCACTTCCACAACTAATGATGATACTGTTGTGTTCTGAATTACTACTCCACTGCCTCCTGAATCTACTATACGGATGGCTAGCTGGCTAACTGATGCAATTCTCGAGCCAGTTCTCGCTGTCCTGGCTTCAAGTGTACTAAACTCCCTATGGACTTACGGCTGAGGGCATCTGCTACAACATTTTCTTTCCCTGGGTGGCACAAAATATTCACATCATAGTCTTTCAATAGCTCTAACCAGTGACATTGTCGTAGATTCAACTCTTTATATATGAAAATGTACTGAAGGCTTTTGTGATCAGTGAAGATATCTACATGAACGCCATACATATAGTGCCTCCATATTTTCAAGGCATGAATCACCGCGGCTAATTCTAGGTCATGGGTGGGGTAGTTCTTTTCATGCTTCCTCAGCTGTATAGAAGCGTAAGCAATTAATTTACCATGCCGCATCAAAACACATCCTAACCCAACGCCTGAAGCATTGCAGTATACTGCATAACCCTCTGATCCTTATGGCAAGGCTAATACTGGTGCTGAGGTTAGTCTATTTTCCAACTCCTAAAATCTCTATTCATATGCTTCTGTCCAGTGAAATTTAGCTTCTTTCGGAGTTAATTTGGTCAAAGGCGCTGCTAAGGTGAAATATCCTTCCACTAACCTTCTGTAATACCCAAATAAACCTAGAAAACTACGTACCTCAGTCGGAGTGGTAGGTCTAGGTAATGTTTTCACTGCTTCAATTTTCTGCGAGTCTACTTGAATGCCAACATCTGACACAAAATGGCCCAAAAAGGCTACTGAATTTTGCCAAAATTCACATTTAGAAAACTTCGCATACATCTGGTGATTCCTAAGCGTCTGGAGCACTGTTCGTAGATGATCCCAGTGATCTGCCTCTAAGCGCGAATATACTAGAATATCATCAATAAATACTATCACAAACAGGTCCAGATACGGCCTAAAGATGTTGTTCATAAAGGCCATGAACACTGTTGGAGAATTCTTTAGTCCAAAGGACATGACTAGAAATTCAATGTGGCCATACCTGGTCCTGAAGGCGGTTTTTGGAATATCTTTCTCACGAACCCAAACCTGATGGTACCCTGACCTTAAGTCAATTTTTGAGAAATACTTTGCCCCCTGCAACTGGTCAAAGAAGTAATCTATTCTAGGAAGCAGGTACTTATTTTTTATAGTGACTTTATTCAGCTGCCGATAGTCTATACACATATGGAGGGAGCCATCGTTCTTTCTCAAAAATAGGATTGGCGCGCCCCACGGTTAAGTACTCAGCCTGATGAAGCCCTTATCTAATAGATCTTTCAGCAGTTCCTTCAACTCTCTGAGCTCAACAGGAGCCATTCGGTATGGAGGAATAGATATGGGCTGAGTACCTGGTAATAAATCAATTGCAAAATAAATTTCCCTTTCTGGGGGAATTCCAGGTAGCACATCTGGGAATATATCTGAAAATTCATTGACTACTGGAATGGACTAAAGAGTCGGAGATTCTTCTTGAACATCCTGAACTCTGACAATATGAAAAATACATCCTCTCGCTATCAATTTTCTCTCCCGAAGATAGCAAATAAACCTACCTTTTGGCATGGCTGCACTACCTTTCCCCTCCTGTACAACCTCTCTTAGAAAGTGGAATCCTACATTCTTGGTCCAACATTCAACATTGGCATAGCATTGCGCCAGCCAATCCATACCCATAATTTCATCGAATTCAATTATTTCTAGTCCTATCAAGTCTGCTAAAGTCTGGTCACCAACAATCTCTACTGTGCATCCCCGATAGACCCTCTTGGCTATGATAGAGTCACCGACGGGTGTAGACACTGAAAAAGGCAGGTAAAGTGATTCTTGCATAATAAAAAACTTTTGAGCCACTAACGGGGTAACATAAGACAAGGTGGATCTTGGATCTATCAATACATAAACAGAATGAGAGCAAATTTCCAGCATACCTGTTACCACATCCGGCGACGACTTTGACTCCTGTCGTCCCGGTAAGGCATAAGTACGATCTGGAGCAGTACCTGATCTAGNGTACGATCTGGAGCAGTACCTGATCTAGATGCCCCTAGTCTGCCTTGGCTTCTGCTGGGTGGAGCTGAGGGCCTACGCCCTACTAAATATACTGGGGCACATGATCCTACTAAAGATCCATCCAGTCGGTCCTGATCACTTTGACCCCTGGCCGGACAATCCCTCATCTGATGACACTCCCGTCCACAAGTATAAAATGTTGTGGAACCATACCCTCATACCCCGGAGTGACATCGGCTACAAATAGGAGAAACTGGTATAGTAAATCTACTCTGCTCCACCCCTTTCTACTGTTGTGGACCTACTGATCGTGAGCTCTTGTCGGGCCTTCACTTCCCCCGACGATCCAATTCACTCCCCTGATGCTGCTGTGGGGGTGGGGGTCTGGGTGGTCTGCTTGAAAATCGTGGCTTAGGTCCACTGTGGGACTCTGCTTGCATGTCACTAGGTCTGGCACGGCGGCGGTGCTCCTAATTTGCCCTCCTTATCTCCAATTGCCGCTGTCTGATCCCCTCAATATTCTGAGAAAAATCCTGAACACGAGCAATATCCATGTCCTCTCGCAAAGTGGCCATGATACAGGTCTCCACATATTCTGGATTTAGCCCCATAATAAACCGATGCACCCTAGCCGGCATGGTATCCACAAAGGCTGGTGCATATCGGGAGTAGGAGTCGTACCTCATAGAGTACTCTCGGACACTCATCGACCCCTTCTCTAAAGTAGAAACTGGTCAACCCGGGCCTGTCGAATCTCCCGTGGTAGATAATGATCCAGAAAAGCTTCTGAGAAGTTGGGCCAAGTTGGAGGGGAAACATCTCTTCCTCGGGACCTCTCCCAAATCTCGTACCACAGTACTGCGATATCCCGTAGCCAAAATACCTCTAAAACAACTGACTCTGCAGGTGTGGCATGCATCACCCTGAAAATCCACTGCATCTGATCGAAGAAGTCCTGAGGGTCCTCCGCCTGATCCGTCCCTATAAACTGCGGGGGACTCAAGGCGAGGAACTCTCAGCCCCTCAAACTACCAGGCCCTCTTGAGGACTCTGCGATTGTGGGTGCCACTGGCTGACACTCTGCAGCCATCATCTAAGCTAGCATATCAACAGAACTCCTGACCTCCTGATCCGATAGTACTGGTATGGAGACTGTTGGAGGCGATGCTGTCACATTTTCTCTCCAAGTGGCTCCTGACATGGTGGAGGGTGCTGAGGAGTCCGAGATGAAGTCTCCCTATCTCCCTCAAACCAGTATGACTCTAACTGAGGAACCCTGCTAGTGCCTTCCCTTGCTGCAATGTCCAACTCCTACCAATCATAGGGTGTCGTGGGTCTGTCATTTCTCTGTAGATAAAAGAATATGGTAAGCTTAGGGACTCAACCCTATACTGTGCAGCTCTATAGCACGACTGGATAAGAAGAAAGAGTAACCATCCTATCATGCCTCGCAGCCTCCTGCCTAAAGAATGTGGTGCACAACACATGCATAGACAAGACTCTACTTAGCACCGCTTGCAGACTCCCTGGGATATGACCTGCTCTGATACTAACTTTATCATGCCCCACCTTTGGAGGCATAACTGGCACCTCGTACACTACTAGGATTTAAACTGACTGAGCTGACTAAACCTAAGCACTTCTAGTGCAAGCTTACTTCCTTAAATCAAGAAAACAACGGGCTATATCTCGGCTGTAAATACAACCTTTTGCCAACAAGGCCTTATAGCCACTTGTACAAGAAAACAACTAACTAGAAACAAGCAATAACTGGGAATCCTATGTGAGCCGACAAGACCACCATGATGTCTAGTTATAACTGTAAAGTAAATCTATAGCTACGCTAAACTATGGCCTACAAGGCCGCCAATCTGTCAACTAAACAAGGCCCACACGGCCCATGTAAACTCAAACACACATATAGGCCCCACACGTCCAATAACAGCTAACCACAGGGAAATAAAAATAATTTGCAAGCCTCTAGGAGTAATATGATGGTCGGGATAGGGCCCCAGCCTACCTAAAACTGTACAATCAAAAAGGAATAAATCTCCAGTGTGTAAGCTTCGGAATAAAGGAGCTACTGCTCTGGTGATATTGGTTGAAAGCTATGAGGGACCTGCTCCTCTTCTACCCGTAGCTGCAGGAAATAATGTAGCGCCCCAGTAAAGGCGTCAGTACAACATGTATTGAATATGTAAGGCGGTAATGTAAATGACTGAAATAAAGAAGTAGAACTGAAAGTAAATGAACTGAAAGTAAATGAACTAAAATGAAGGAATAAAGATCATACCTAGGTAATAGAACGTCTTACTACTAACTATCAATAACTATAGCAAACATAAACCTTACCTGGCCCCCATAAGTCGAAAGGTACAATCAGCATAGAATAACCCACCTGGAGCCCCATAAGCCCTGGTGAGTACACCTCAGTCTACATACCCCTATCCAAGGTCACACTGATCAGCTAATAACTGTAGCCGTCCTACCAATCCCTTTGGTCTACAACTGAGCTCGCACCTTTTCAACACCACCTAAAAGTAAAGGTTTTGTAATCAACTGTATTTGGGTTTTCATGTAAGCCATGTCTTGATCTCGCTCTTCCTCCTTATGGAACTGCTCAACATTAACTCCACTAAATATGTGTTACCAGAGACTTCAGAGTCTCTATTGTGCCATGCTTTGTTGGTCTTGGTGATGTTGTCCAGTATAGCTGTTGCCTTAGTATAAGTTTGTGACATGAAAGATCCTCCAGTTATAGTGTCAACTATTGGCTTGGTTGCAGAGTTCAAAGACCTATAGAATGTTTTCATCAGATGCTCATATGCTAACTTGTGGTTGGGGCATTGCTTGAGTTTCTTGTTGAATCGCAGCCATGCTTCATGCAATGCCTCACTGGGTAACTGCCTGAAATTATTAACCTCATCCCTTAGTTGTAGCATTCTTGAGTCATCTTTCAATTATCTCTTGTTCATGATCGATTCATGTGGAAACTCATTCAACCATATTTTTTCTTCCCCAAACAAAGACAACGGAAACAACCTTAGTCGTATGGTATTCTGGTTAACTCCTGCTAGCTCAAATGACATAAAGATACCCATAAAGTTCATATAGTGTAAATTAGCATCATCACCAGCTGCCCATCTAAATAATCCCTTCAAGTTCAAAAGTTGGATCAGGGTTCTTGTGATGTTGAATTTAGCACCTAGGGCTGGTAGTGGAGGAACAGTTGTCCCAGTGGCACCATCCCTATCTAAGTCAGCCTCATCTTCCTAGTCATAGTCAAATGCAAAAGCCTATCGATGTAGTCCCCTAGGTCTCAGGGGATGACGATGATTTCTAGGGGCTAGGTTACTAATATTCTATCTGTGTAGCTCATCTCTAACAACATCATCATCTTCACCGTTACGCGCATTCTGATTTCCCCCCCTTGTCTAAGCATTGGCTCCTGACTGTAGCTGTTGATGTGCCCGCATCGAGTGCCAATAATTTGAC
The DNA here is from genome assembly GCA_018107945.1 of Datura stramonium. NCBI lineage: Eukaryota > Viridiplantae > Streptophyta > Magnoliopsida > Solanales > Solanaceae > Datura > Datura stramonium. The sequence goes on along the minus strand of JACEIK010001447.1, from coordinate 150,235 downwards.
GACTCTTTTTCACATCGAGCGCGTCCGCAAGTGTACGGGTCGTGCAAGTAATATAGTGGCTCTTTT